>JANFCV010000324.1:0-269336 GCA_024500475.1 Phthorimaea operculella | reverse complement strand
AGGTTTCTTTTAGGTTATAAAAGTAATATTTACGAATCTTCTTTAAAAATTAACAAGTAGGTATGGTACTGAATTCGAATGGATTAATAGTTGATTTATATTGCACAGTAGTTTTCTTTAGTCTTCATTCTTCAAGCTTATTGAAGCAATCCTCAAATTTCAGATTCCTACAGATATCAAAATTGTTAATGGTATAGTAGATGTGTTAAAAACAAAACCCGACTGCGGTATTTTTAAAGTAGTATTTTGCAGTAAAAATCCGCCATCTTGAATCTATATTTTTAACATATCTATTGTCACTGCGCTGCAAAGACAAATCTAACGACACCTCATAATGACAACATCCAACTATCCGTTTGCGCTGTAGCCCGTGAAAATAAAGTTCTTGTCCACATACCTACATACAAACAAACATACATACATTGTCTCGAAAAACATAACCCTTTTCTGAGGCAGTTGGGTAAAAAGAAAGGCATAATTTCATTAAACTCTTAATTTTATTGTAGGTATTTGGAACACGATCAACAACATAAAATCTGAATTAAGCGAAACCACATGTCCAAATTATTATGATTTAGATAGATAATATTATTATGAAGCATTACGTAGATACACTAGAAATCTTACCTGCTATCGTATAAGTAAACGTGATATTTATCTTAACTTAATATATTACTAACAAGAATATGTCTGATGCCAGACAGCTCGTAGTCTAGCTCTAGTGGAATTATAGTATTTTCGTCTGCACTGAAGTGCAGTTTCTGACTAAAGTCAAAGAATAGCTTTAGTACGAAGATATTGTTTGTGGTATTTAACGACATCGTCTTTTTTAAGCTAATTCAGTGTTCCATGTCTAGACTGCATGTGCCCTTTCAAACTACACTTCTGGACGAACGTCTGCCCACAAATCTCACACTTATGCCTTCTGTCGTTCAAATGAATTCTCATATGCTCGACTAGAGTCGTCTTCCTGCCATATCTCTTCGAGCAAACGTCACACTGAAAATCCTTTTGACCCGTGTGTTTCAACATGTGGTTTCTGAGTAATGGCCTAGAGAAGAAGCTCATAGTACATTCCGAACACTGGTGCGGTCGCAACATCAAATGAAAGTTTTCAGTATGACGCTGCAACCCATCGCGTGTTGCGAATACTTTGTCACAAGATTGACATTTGAATTCCAACGATCCCACGCCGTGGACGCGAACTAAATGAATTCTTTTGTGACGATAATCTCTGAAGCGTTCGTTGCAAATTCTGCACACGTTCTTAGGTTTTCCAGTTAAATGAACATATTCCTCGTGATATTTTTTAACATTCATTTGATGAAATGTTTTGGAGCAGTACGAGCACTTGAAAGAACCAATTTCATGGGATTTACTGTGCATCAAGAGGGCACTCTTCGTAATAAATCCAGCGGAACACACCTTGCAAATGAAGTTGTTAAAATGTGAATTCATGTGAGTCTGTAGACTTTTGAACGTGTGGAAGTATTGAGAGCATTCACAACACCGCATCTCGCCACCGTCGAACTTAAAAGGAAATATGAACTTCTTGATGTCAGGTTTTATGTCTTTACCGTGGTCACTGTTAAGGTGCTCTACGAGTTCAGCGATCGTAGATATTTTCAGCTCGCATAAGTTGCAACACAGATCGCTAATGTCCAATTTTGCAAAATCCTTCTTTGCCCTTCTCCGAAGTGGCAGATGTCTTTGATATGCATTAGAATGTTGTGCTGTTTCAGATCGGACGGTAGACGGAATTTTTCAGCACAGAATTCACATTCAAAACTTGTTCCTCGGTGACCGATAACCGTTGCGTTAGAATTTGACAGAATATCTCGTATACCCGATAGCCAATGGAAACCGAAATATTTTCGCTTTTACTATTTTCACGCTTAACCGGTTTTACCGCATCGAGATTTCCATATGTAGTTTTCCTGTTACTTTGACTATGTATGTATTTGTGTTTCGTTAGGAAGGTCTGGTTACGAAACTAGCGAAACAGACATCGCAAGTGTAGTTTGTGTAATGTGAATTCATGGGTTTGAAGCGTTTTGAATGAAAGGAATTTTTAGAGCAAAAACACATCGTAGCTCATCATTGATAAACTTGAACGGTAATATCAACTTTTTAATGTCATCCATAACATTAATTTTGTGTTCTTGTCTTAGGTGTTGTATAATTTGATCAACAGTAGCAATTTCTTGCTGACATATATTACAAGTCAGGTTAGTGATATCTAAATTTACAAATAATTTCGACTTGCTGTCAAATTTTTTACCAAATCCGTTCATATCATTTATGTGGACATTCAAATTGTGTTCTTTGAGCTCAGCGGGTTCTGCGTACTGATTAACGCAGAAATAACATTTGTACCCTTTTTCGGTATAGTAGCTAATAGTAGTCGCGTTAGAATTAGCTAAAATAGCTCTAATAGCTAATAGACATTCCTTCAGTGTACATTCTGTAGTTTTAAGATCCTTATCTTTGTGTACTCCTTTAGTATCTTCAACTTTCGGTTCTAGCTTTTCTTTTTTATTCTTGCAACACTCGGACCTTCAAGGTTGTCTAGTTTCTGTGTTGCAATATTTAGGTCTTGGTTCAAACTTGACATCCGTGATAATTGCAATCCTTGCCGCGTTATGTTTCCGTGGTGGACCTAGAAAGAGAACGACGCATATTATTGAATATTTCCTCGATGTCTGAATTTTATTAAGCAAACAAAGAGGAGCGAATTTTGAATGTTCTACATTAAACATAATAACATCATCCTTATTAAAGGCTGTAGTCCGTGTTTCCCAAATATTTAAGGTTTTCCGGGTTTAAGGGCCTGCCTCGAAGTTGTAAACGTCCCTTTCTCACTTACAGCGATTTGCGTTTGTGAGAACAGAGCGGAATCGCCACGTTTAGACGATTTTTCACTTTTGTCAATTACTCAGCAAATAAACATGTAAATAAAAATCTGAACAACTAGAATCTTACAAAAAAATGTAGGCAATATTGTTGAGATTGTTAAACGCCACGCAAAAAGTGCAAAAATAGACCTAACTTCGGAAAAAATCCATCGAGCAAACTTTCTTCAATATGTTTCGTACATCTATATCGTATCTACCAATGAAACACCATACATCCAATGATCCAAAAACACTAATTTGTTTCACGGCCCGGCTTTAAGTGTGTATTTTATATAAAGAAGCTTTTTACAAAGAAACTCCAGGTGCTGGTATAGCATTTATTTATCATTTATATATCTCAATTAAAATCCTAGTTTAAAGCGTAGGTACAATCATAACTATATGAGGTATATTTTTATAGAACTATTTTTTTCTCATTCACTAGCTGATGAACCGCTTGCTCTGTGGTTTAATAGTTAACTCTCAAAAGGGTCAAGCCACGATTTTTGAACAATAAAACCTATCCAGATCGAATTATCGCCCGTGAAATTTGGGTGAAAATTTACTAGGAACTACCTTCCCAAAGAACATTTTGGATGTCCTATACAAAATTAGCGATCAGCTGATTTGAGTTACTATGGAAGGTCCAAACTTTTCATATTTATCCAATGTTTCTTTTCATCAGCCGCTGAAATTTACGCTACCGGTCACTAGTAAAATTCCACCCAATATTTATATACAATTTTAGCTCGTTTAAAAGTATTAGATAGATTACACATAATCATGGTAAAACAGCTGTGTTGGGCTTGGTTACTATGTCTCAATAAATAATTTTACTATATTAATATCAACCAAACATCAACGTAACATCATTCAAACCATTATTTTGCAAATAAAACCTACTTCACAACGGAGACATACTAGATAGCCCGCATCTAGAATACTATCTCAAAACATGTCGCCCTTTAATGCGTTTTATTGAAAAGAAAGCAGAGCTTTTATGGAGCAGTCACTTTCATAATTTTACTCATTAACCCCGTGTTTTGTCCGCATATGTTGTTTCATTGTAGTCTTTCTTGCGTAAGTCTTTGAACACACTGTACACTTAAATTCCCGCGAGCCCGTGTGCTTCGGCATATGCTTCTTCAAATCGTTGGACGTATAGAATCCCATATCGCATTCCATGTTTTGTGGACGCATCATCAAATGATTCTTCTTGATATGCCCTTGTAGGTGCGCTTTGCAGTGATACGTCTTGTTACACTCCTCACATCTGTAATCTGCCTTGATGCCGTGAACATCCGCTATATGTTTTTCTTAGCGTAGTACTCTTTGAACCGTTCGTTGCATATTCTACAAACGTTTTTAGGAGCCTTCTCGTCATGTACTTTAGCTTCGTGATTTTCTTCTTCTGTGGTGTATCGAACACTTTTGGACAACGCGAGCATTGAAAGGATCCAGTCCCGTGAGATGTCAAATGCAACAGAAGGGAACTTTTCGTCACAAAACCCGCAGAGCAGACTTCGCAAATATAATTGCTATAATGCGAATGCATGTGTTCGTGTAAGGCTTTGAATGTGTAAAACAATTCCATGCAATCCGAGCAGCGCAACTCGTTGCCGTGAAACTTGAATGGGAAGATTACCTTCTTTACTTCATTGTGTATTTTCTTGTTATGATCGCTATTTAAATGATCAATCACCTCTTCAATATTGCCAATGCTTTGGTTGCAAATATTACACTCTAAATTGGTAATGTCGAGTTTGACGAAAAACTTTGAGTGTTCTTTCCCTTTGAGAAAAGTTTTATGTTTTTGCTGTGAAGCTGGAGATTGTGTTGCTTCAGATCGGCTGGTTTTAGAAAGTATTGCCCGCAAAAGCTGCAACCGAAGCCTTTATCACTGTGGCCATGCAATACTGTTGCATTTGAACTTGTCAATATCTCACGCACGGCCGTTCTTAGCTTGTACAAATCATAGAAGCATTTAGCCATGTCTATATTGCTTTTCTTTCCTCTCTTTTCCGGTTGAAGTTCGAAGTATTCACTCTTATTGCTGATTCTTCAATATCGGTTTGCAAAGTCCGTCTGTTTCTCGTAAGTTTTCCTCGTACACCTACAAAGAAAAGGGCACCAATGTTATTTTGAATTTTTTTGTTAATATTTTCGATATATTGCATAATTTCGTTAA
Source organism: Phthorimaea operculella (assembly GCA_024500475.1). Classification (NCBI taxonomy): domain Eukaryota; kingdom Metazoa; phylum Arthropoda; class Insecta; order Lepidoptera; family Gelechiidae; genus Phthorimaea; species Phthorimaea operculella. The sequence goes on along the minus strand of JANFCV010000324.1, from coordinate 264,254 downwards.
GACTTTAATCGCTTGAAAAGTTTGGCTTTGTAATAAATCGTGATATTCACCGAGTGCATTAATATGGATGGTGCAGAGGTTTAAGTGAAAACTTTCAGTATAATTAAACAAAACATTTTTTGTTACCTAACATAGTTTATTATTTTAACATTAAACAACAACTATATTTCTATTTAAGTATTTTTGTAATAAGTTTTACAATTTACTTCAGTTCTAAATTTTTTTCACAGCGACTAGCTGTGTTTCTTTAGCATGTGCCTTTTCAAATTACACTTGGTTACGAACAAATGCCCGCAGTGTTCGCACTTGAAACGCATATCATCGGAGTGTATTCTCTTGTGACATTTCAGGGACTGTTTCCGACAAAACGTCTTGGGACAGACATCGCAACGATACTGGCTTTGTGGAGAATGTTTCACCATGTGCTGACTCAACTCGAAAGCAGTGAAGAAATCCATACCGCACTCTTTACATTTATGCGGCCGTAGCATCAAGTGATACCTCTTCGTGTGGTAACGCAAAGTGTTCTTATAAGAAAACGACTTGTCACATGCATTGCACTTGTAAGTCGTGGAGGCGACACCGTGCACTTGTTCTAAATGTTTCTGCTTTTTGCGAAAGTCTTTGAACCGTTCGTTGCAGAACTTGCAAACGCATTTCGAGCAGCGTTTTCGTGCATTTTAGTTTCGTGCATTCTAGCTTTTTGTTGCGAATCAAAGATTTTTTGGCAGTAAGTGCATTTAAAGGATCCTGTTTCATGTGATGCTCTGTGCAGTATTAGAGAGTTTCTAGTAACAAAGCCGGATGAGCAAACGTCACAAATGTAATTGCTATAGTGGGAATGCATGTGTTCTTGAAGAATTTTGAATGTGGAACGTTTGCCAGCACTCGCAGCAACATAGCTCTTTACTATCGAATTTAAATGGTAAAATCAGTCTTTTGATATCGGGGAATATATTTAAACTATGTTCTTCATTTAGATGCGTAATTAGCTGTTCGATTGTTGTGAATTCGCCCTCGCAGATGTTGCATTTTAAATTAGTAATGTCCATTTTAACGAAGAATTTGGATTGTTCCTTGACGCCTTTGAATTTGGCGATATCGGCGATATGTTTTTCTGTATTGTGTGTTTTTAGTTCAGCTGGGTCTTGGAACTGCTCGCGGCAGAAGCAGCATCCGTAGCCTTTATCACTGTGGTTCCGTATTGCCGTAGCATTGGAACTGGCCAGCAAACCTCTCACGGCCACTCGCCAACATTCTAATTCTAAGTTTGCATTCACGTTGATTTTCTTTTTCACAGTGCTCGCGAAAACTGCCTCATCGGATTCCTCTTTGACACTTACTTCCTCAAACTGAACATTAGTTTTAGATGTCTTTTCGGTGACTCGTCGTTTACCTATAAAGAAAACTTTGCGTTATCCATCATTATTCGTCCATCTTGTTTTTCTTGTCTACTTCCACTTTGCGTTTTATTTTTTACACATATTTTTCTAAAACTGGCTACATACCTACTGAAAATTAAATTTGTTCATGCACGAAAAATGTTCGATCTTTTGGCCCCAGAGATAAGGGCACCTATGTATGTATAGTTGATTTGTGTTTGCTCTCGCGTATCTCAAAAACCATAGGACCTATTTCGATGATTTCTTCCATAATGGTTTAAGAATTTTGCGTCTTAAAAGTCAAAACATCTATCAAAATAGGTTTCATGATATACATATTAAATTAAGTATGATGTTTTCCTTATTCTAGTGTTAATTCAGTTATTTGTTTTACTCAATCAATCAATCAATCAATCAATCAATCAATCAATCAATATTTTATTTGTAAGCAAACATGGTAACATAAGATCTTAAAACTAGAATTTTGAACAAGCATGTTGCGCCAATACTGGCATACAAAAATTTAAATAATTAGGTCCTTCTCCGTTCATATAATAAATTAATTACAATTATTATTAACATTTAAAAAGAAATTATGAATACATGTCATGCACAATAAAATCATTAAACTATCAAAATAAAATTACAAATGTCAAAAAAAAAAATTAAAAGTCACATTGAAAATAAAAATATGAATAAATTGTAATAAATTGTCAGTATCATTTTAAATAAGTCGGACGCCACGATTTGAAATTGAAAGTCATAAACTCATTAATGTCATAAAAACAATTAGTAACTAGTATGTCAAATAGTATACTAAAGTAGGACTTGTGGTAGTGTCTTTATTTTTATTAAACTTATTTTAGAAAGAATCAAATTAAACAAGGCTTAACTTTGAGCTTATTTATTTTCAGAAAATCACATCATATACAACAGAGCTTAACTTACAATAAAATGGGAACAAATATATTGTATACCAAAATCAGTTTTGAATACCTAAACACGTTTACCTTAAAACGACAAGGTATACCAAAAAATGAATAGTGTACCAAAAAACAAATGCGAAAAAAAGTATATCCGCAACGCAATTTAAAAAGTGCGTTTATCTGATAAAGTTATGCTCATACTTTAAAATGTAATCGAAAGCCAAAATTAGTAAATGTCTACCAAATTCAGTACACCCAATTTACGCGCCAATGCTACCAATTTAAATTACAACGCCTGCAATAAAACGTAGGTATAAATTTGGTGTCATGTCATTGAACTTCACTAGAGGTGTACCCAAAAAATCTTAGTTTATAGGTCCGTTAGATAAAAAGCGCCAGGTTAGGTTAGGTTAGGTTAGAACTTTGACCACAACGCACGAGCCGAGCGAGGAGCGAGCGTGCGGCGGCAGCGGCCGGCGATGTGCCAGAAACGGACACGCTATCTGCGTCATAAATTTAAAATATGAAAATGTGGGCAAACTTCGCTTATTTTGGGAAAACAAAACTTTTTTAAGGAGCATTTATTTTATTAGAGTAATTAAATAGTAGTATTTAGATAACATTTCGGTATAAATTGGTGTTTAAATTTTGGTAAACATTTACTATTTATTAGATAATTATATTATTTTTGGTCTCATATACTTTAATTGGCTAACGTAAAATTAAATAAATGTATGCGTTTAAGTATAAAATAGGTTGTCAAATTTTGGTAGACATTTACCTTTTGGGTTGAAAATTCATTTTTTGGTTTGCGATTTTTATTTAATTTGGTAAACAGTTAAACCGAAGCCCAATAAAATTATACCTATATTAAATTATAAAACACATTACAACTTATCCCCACATGAGACGTAGGACATGAGACATCGCGACTCTCGAAACCATTTCCAAATAAAATGTATGAAACAGAAGAGACGCCATCTATCGATGACGGCCGACGGTCACTTGTCTGACATAATATGTCATCTTACGAGTCGCGTCGCACGTCTTATGTGTGGGGATAGCGCCTTACCTACTGATAAGTAGGCGAATTCGCAAGGAATTTGACATCGATAATTTGATTAACAAGTTTCCATACTACTACACAATTATTTACTTACTTACATGAAATCAAATTCATTCGTAAAATTATATTTTGATCAAATATTTACACCAAATATTTTCATAAGTACTTAGAAAGGAATGTATGTAGAGAGCTAAAATCAAACAGACATGAATTTCAGTTTCAAAACAAACTTCGTAGCTACCGCCAGAACCTAATCTAAAGTGAAACAAGCAGGCAGGTACCTATTGAGCAATGATACAAACCACTACATTGGAAAACAGAAACTGAAAATAGTCAACATCATCCAAATCATGCCGTACATGATATGGATGATGTTGTTAAAAATTTATGACCAGAGATGAAGCTTTAAACAGTTTTATATGTTGTACCTATTATGAAAATTGGAACTGAAAAGTCACCCAAAGGAATTATTTACATTAGTAAATTATCTGCTGATATACTTAATGTGCTTGCCGTTATATTATAGAAACTCACAGTGTTTCTTAAACATGTGACGTTTTAAATTACTTTTTGTGATGAAAGTGTGATTGCAGTGGTCACATTTGAAGCGCAAATCATCAGAATGTGTGCGTTTGTGGCGGCTCAAGGCTGCTCTGTAATAAAATGTCTGGGGACAGATTTTACACCGGTATTTCCTCTCCATAGTATGCTTTGACATATGTTCGTTTAGCTCTGACGATGAAAAGAATCCCATGCCACATTCAGTACATTTATGCGGCCTCAGCATCAAGTGGAATCTCTTCGTGTGTGTAAGCAACAAATGCTTACCGGCAAACCATTTGTCACACGCAGGACATTTGATGGTTATTGGGGCTACACCATGCACCTTTTGTAAATGTTTCTGTTTTTCATTGTACGTTTTGAAGCGTTCATTGCAAAATCTGCAAACGGATTTCGGGGCACACTTTTTGTGTATGGCAGATTCGTGTTGTTTCGCTTTACTTTGGGAGTCGAAGACTTTGGGGCAATAGCTACATTTGACTGATGCGGTTTCGTGTGAAGCCCTGTGAACTAGAAGCGTTTTCAGGGTTACAAAACCAGCAGAGCAAATGTCACAGATGAAGTTGCTGTAATGGGAATGCATGTGTGCTTGTAATTTATGAAACGCGTGGAATGTCTGTAAGCATTCGCAGCATCGAAGCGCGTTACTGTCGAATTTAAATGGTAAAATTCGTTTCTTAATATCCGGTAGCACATCTATACTATGAATTTCGTTCAAGTGCGTTATAATTTGATCAATTGAGTTGAAACTTTGTTCGCATAATTTACATTTCAAGTTTGTTATGTCCATTTTTACGAAGAATTTCGATTGTTCCTTAACGCCTTTGTATTTGGCAATTTCGGCGGCAGTATGTTTATCAGAACTGTGTTTTTTCAGTTCAGCTGGGTCTGGAAACTGTTCACGGCAGAAGGAGCACCCATAGCCTTTATCGTTGTGGTTCCGTATGGTCGTGGCGTTGAGCTGGCCAGCAAACTCCTCACGGCCACACGCCAGCTCTGCAGTTCTAAATTTCTATCGGGTACCTTTTTCTTTCTTTTACGACTACCGGTGCATCAACTTCGGCCCTGATCTCAGTTTTGACAGTTACTTCCTCAAACTCATGCTTAGTTTCAGATGTCTTTTCAGTGAATGCTCGTTCTTTACCTGCACGAAGAAAAAAATGCATTATTCAATTGCATTTCCATTTTTAAGTTTATTTGTTGATGATAGTTTTTGACTACGTAGACTGATGTCTATATCTTAGTACATTGCTGGACGAAAATCTAATAAATTAATATAGACCTTTGTTACAACTCGGAATCATGATAATAAATCAGCCGTTGTAAAACCAATCTTTCCGAGCTTTCCTTGCAAAAATTTGCACAATTTTACATCAACTCACTGTGTTTTTTACATGTGCCGTTTCAAATTAGTTTTCGTGACGAACATGTGACCGCAGTGCTCACATTTGAAACGCAAATCGTCATTATGTATGCGCCTGTGTCGGTTCAGAGCTGCTCTATGACAAAATGACTTGGGACAAATCTGACAATGGTATTTCCTTTGTAAAGTATGCTTTACCATGTGTTGATTCATCTCTGACGAAGAGAAGAATCCCACCACATTCTATACATTTATGCGGCCTAAGCATCAAATGAAAACGCTTCGTATGAGCATGCAATAGGTGTTTTCTAGCAAACAATTTGTCACACGCAAGACATTTGAAGCTCATCGGGGCTACGCCATGCACTTCTTCCAAATGTTTCTGCTTTGCTGTGTACCGTTTGAAGCGTTCATTGCAAAATCTGCACACAGATCTGGGTACAGTTTCTTTGTGGACGTACGATTCGTGCTGTTTAGCTTTATGTTGAGAGTCGAAGACTTTTGAGCAATAACTACATTTGACGTTGCCGGTCTCGTGCGAAGCTCTATGTACTAGGAGCGATTTCTTGGTAACGAAACCGGCGGAGCAAACATCACAAATATAATTACTGTAATGGGAATGCATGTGAGATTGTAAATTCTGAATGTGTGAAAAGTCTGTGAGCATTCACAGCATCGCAACTCGTTACTATCAAATTTGAATGGTAAAATTAGAGTTTTAACTTCAGGCAATATATTTTTACTATGGATTTCGTTTAGATGCGTTAAGATTTCGTCGATTGTGTTAAAGTTTTGTTCATCGAAATTGCATTTTAAGTTTGTTATGTCCATTTTGACAAAGAATTTTGATTGTTCCTTGACGCCTTTGAATTTTGGAATGTCAGCAGTGTGTTTGTCATAATGTGTTTTTAATTCGGCAGGGTCTGGGAACTGCTCGCGGCAGAAGCAGCACCCATAGCCTTTATCAGTGTGGTTCCGTATCACCGTGGCATTGGAGCAGGCCAGCACGCTCCTCACGGCCACTCGCCAACTCTGCAATTCTAAATTTGCGTTGGGTATCCTTTTTTCCCTGTTTACCGGTGCACATGCGTTTGCATCATCTTTAGATTCATATTTTACATTTACTTCCTCAAACTTAACCTCTTTGTCAGATGCGTTTTCACCGTATTCTCGTCGTTTACCTATAAAGAAAAAATGTGTTATCCAAATTACTTTTGCCCATTTTCTGTGCTTCGTGTTTTAAAATTATCCAGATCTGGTAAATTTTTAAAGTAAGTTAATCTATTAGGAGTTATAATGTACATTATTGTACTTGTAATATAATGGCTTAGTTTCAGTTTCTAAAAGACAGATAATTACATAATCTCGGCAAATGCAGAGTATGCATGCTGCTATATGTTTTCTCACTTAGTGTTTCTTGCGCATGTGACGAACCATGTTAGCTTTTGTTGCGAATTTGCCACTGCAATGTTCACAATTAAAACGTGCGTTAGTGTGTATCCGTTTATGGCGATCGAGGGCCACCTTAAATCGAAATGTCTTAGGGCAAAGTTCGCAACAGAACTTTCGCTCCGTGGAATGCATCGCCATGTGCCTGGCCAAATCCGAAGCAGTAAAACATTCTCTATCGCACTCTGTACACTTATGCGGTCTCAACATCAGGTGGTACTTTTTGGTATGATAAACTAAGAGATCTTTCCTGGGAAATATTTTGTCACACGCGAGACATTTGACACTATTAGGAACTACGCCGTGCACTTCTTTCAAGTGTTTTTGCTTGGCAGTATACGTTTTAAAGCGTTCTCCACAAAATCTGCACACCGATCTACGTGTTTCGTCTGTATGGACACACGATTCGTGTTTCTTCGCCTTTCTTAGCGAATCGAAGACTTTGAAACAATAAGTACATTTCGCAGATCCGGTGTCATGCGTTGTTCTATGCGCTTGAAGAGCTTTTAGAGTGACAAAACCCGCAGAACAAATGTCACAGATATAATTCCTGTAATGGGAATGCATGTGCGCTTGTAAAAGCGTGAACGAGTAGCAAGGGTGTAAGCATTCACAGCAGCGCAAGTCGCTACTGTCGAATTTGAATGGTATTATCAGTCTTATAATATCAGACAGTATATCTTTATTGTGAGTTTCGTTCAGGTGTGCAACTATTTGCTCGACTGTGGCAAAATCGGAATCACAAAGATTGCATTTTAAGTTGGTTATGTCCATTTTGACAAAGAATTTTGCCTGTTCCTTGTCGCCTTTGAATTTGGAAATGTCGTCTTTGTGGTTATCGGCACAGTGCGTTTTCAATTCAGCAGGGTCTGGGAACTGCTCGCGACAGAAGCAGCACCCGTAACCTTTATCTGTGTGGTTCCGAATCGCCGTGGCATTACAGCTGGCCAGCAAAGTCCTGACCGCAGCTCGCCAACTCTGTAATTCCAAATTCTTTTCTTGTTCTCTTTTTCTTTAACTGCTGGTGATTTTACTTTCTCTTTGATTTCAGTTTTGATAGTTACTTCCTCAAACTTAACTTGATTCTCAGACGCCCTTTCGTGGAATTCTCGACGTTTACCTGTATGAAGAAAAAATGTGTTATCCAAGTTATTTTTATTTTGGTTGGTTTTAATAGATTTGCAGTTTTCATATATTTCGTTTCTTTATTTGTACCTACATCTCGAAATCCCAAAGCGAATGTTCTTGTTGTAGCCGACGATAATAAGATACTGTAATTTCAATTATTGGTTTTATAGTTGTTTTGAAGAAAACAATATTCATCTTTGAATTATTTATTAAAGAATTTGAAATAACAAAACGACACATAGGTGCATTAGTGCATAGTACCTACTTTAGAAAAATTATAACAATTGCGTACCTACCTACATACTTAGACTTGTTCAAAGTAATAAAAAAATAACATTTATTTAAAAATATCTTGGGTTATCTCAGTATTGTAGAACTTGGTATAGATACTAAATTATGTCTAGCTTTGTTTTAGTCTTAGTCTGGCTTCCCCATTCTGTTTTGGGTTCACCTATTCATAAGCAAACTAGACTCTTTCGCCATGTTTAGAACGCATGTGCCCTTCCAGCAGACTTTTTGCGCGAACGTTTGCTCACAATGGTTACATTTGAATCGTCTTTCATTCAAATGTATCGGCATGTGTTGTCTCAGCGTTTTCTTCCGACTAAATGCCTTGTGACAGACGTCACATTTAAAAATCCGGAGACCAGTATGTGTGGGCATATGCGTTTTAAGTTCACCGGTACTAAAGAACTTCAAGTCGCAATTGGGGCACGCATGCCTTCGTTCCATCAAATGGTGCCTTCTTATATGCAAGGTCAAGGATCTAGTCGTCTTAAACCGAGCGTTTGGACAAGTTTCGCAGCTATACTTTTCTCTGAACTATGCTTCAACATGTGATCTCTCAGTTCGTAAAGAATAAAACTCTTTATCGCATTCCGTGCATTTATGATGTTTTATCATCATGTGGAATCTCTCCGTATGGGCAATCAAAGTTGCTTTTCTAGAAAAACGTTTGTCGCACGCAAGGCATTTGAATCTTTCCGGGTCTTCAACAACGCCAACACCAACGACAACGCCGTGTACTTCTCTCAAATGTTTTTTCTTTAAAGCATAAGTTTTAAAGCGTTCATTGCATAACCCACACATGCATGTGAGGTATCGTTTATCCTGTTTATGAACTTTTAATTCATGATGTCTCGCTTTTTTACGCGAGATAAAAACTTTTGAACAGCAATTACATTTAACGGAATCAGCTACGTGTAAAGCGCCTTTATGATTTTGAAGTGATTTTGGTGTCATAAAACCAGCAGAACAAACGTCACATATATAGTTGCTGTAATGCGAATGCATATGGTTTTGTAAGGCTTGAAATGCGTTAAAAATCTTTGAACATTCACAACATCGTAGCTCGTTATCTTCAAATTTGAAAGGCATTATCAGGTTCTTGATATCAGGTAAAATGTTCTTAGTATGACTTTCGTTAAGATGTGTGATGATTTGTTCGGATGTGGTGAATTTTTCTTCGCAGAGGTTGCATTTTAAGTTGGTTATGTCCATTTTGACGAAGAATCGCGCCTGGACTCTATCGCCCATGAATGATTCGGCTTTATGTTTTTCGTGGCTGTGTTTTTTCAGTTCAGAAGGGTCTCGGAACTGCTCGGGACAGAAACCGCATCCATAGCCTTTATCGGTGTAGTTGCGTATCACCGTGGCGTTGGAGCTAGCTAGCAAACTTCTCACGGCAATTCGCCAACTCAGCAATTCCAAATTAGTTTTCTGATTCACATTTTTCACCTCCGCTGTTACATCAACTTCGTCGTCGATTTCCATTTTTACAATAACTTCTTCTAACTTTACCTTTGTTTCAGTTGCTATTTCACTGAATTCTGGTCGTTTACCTGCATGAAGAAAAAAACTTGTTATCCATTTACGTCTTCCTTTTTCGTCTGGTATTAAAGTAACTTCGCAATATCTTCTTTCGGAAGACTATTAATATTGATTTTGGCTGTATTTTTTAAATACAAAAATTTTTTTTACGAAGTGATCCAATATAATAATTCTCTTCTCAGACTATTTTGGGCAACGGCCGTACCATGTGCATCCATAACGGCATGTAGTTTAGGTAATAATTACTTATTTTTGATAGACATGTCTGTTGGTATTTGCAAATGGCGGGTTAGGTTATTTTAAAATTCATCTTACTTTCTGTTTATCGGTGTATCTATACTGTGAGTAAAGATAATGTAATGTAATGTAAGTAAATAATAAGCGGTTAATGCTTTTAATATTTATTTTTATAACGACGGGCTACCTTGATCAAAGACAAAGAAGGAGTTGGTAATAAAATACCAAGATACAGTGTAGGTAAGTACTGCTAGTAGTTTATACGAATACCTATACAAATAATTAATAATACGAATCAGATCTAATTAACTAATTACTTGAACATATTTGTGAAGACATTTTCTTAGAAACCCTTCAGCCAGAGTAAAACTTACTAAGTGAATATCAGATTTAGAATGATTAGACCATTTCGCCATGTTTAGAACGCATGTGCCCCTTCCAGCAGACTTTTTGCGCGAACGTTTGTTCACAATGATTACATTTAAATCGTTTTTCAATCAAATGTATCGGCATATGTTGTCTCAGCGTATTCTGCCGACCAAACGCCTTGTGACAGATATCACACTTAAAAGTCCGAAGACCAGTATGTGTAGGCATGTGTTTTTTAAGTTCACTGGTATTAAAAAACTTCATGTCGCAATTGGGGCACGCATGTCGACGCTCCATCAAATGATGCCTTTTGACGTGCAACCTCAAGGCTTTACTTGTCTTAAACCTAATGTCTGGACAACTTTGGCAGCTATACTTCCTCTCTGAACTATGCGTCACCATGTGATCTCTTAGCTCAGGTAAAGAATAAAACTTTATCGCATTCCATGCATTTATGATGTTTTAGCATCATGTGGTATCTCTTCTTATGGACAATCATAGCGGCCTTTCTAGAAAAACATTTGCCGCACGCAAGGCATTTGAATTTTTCCGGTCTTCAACAACAGCGCCGCTAGCGGCAACGCCATGTACTTCTTTCATATGTTTTTCTTTAAATCATAAGTATTGAATCTTTCATTGCACACCTTGCACATACATGTAAGGTTTCGTTTATCCTGTCTGTGCACTTTGAATTTATGATCGTTCGCTTTTTCGAGACGTAAAAACTTTGAACAGCAATTACATTTAACGGATTCAACTTCGTGCAAACTTTCTTTATGACATTTAAGTGATATTGAGTCATAAAACCAGCAGAGCAAACGTCACATATATAGTTGCTGTAATGTGAATGCATGTGGTTTTGTAACGCATGAAATGCTTTAAAGATCTTAGAGCATTCGCAGCATCGCCACTCGTTCTCGCCATCTTCGAATTTGAAAGGCATAATCAGTTTCCTTATATCAGATAAAATATTCTTACGATGACTTTCGTTGAGATGCGTGATTATTTGATCGCTTGTGGTAAATTTTTCTTCGCAGAGGTTGCATTTTAAGTTGGTTATGTCCAGTTTGAGGAAGAATCGTGCCTGAACTTTGTCGCCTATGAATGTTTCAGGTTTATGTTTTTCGTGGCTGTGTTTTTTTAACTCAGCAGGATCTGGGAACTGCTCACGGCAGAAGCCGCATCCATAGCCTTTATCGTTGTGGTTCCGTATCACCGTGGCATTGGAGCCGGCCAGCAGACGCCTCGCGGCTATTCGCCAACTCAGCAATTCTATGTTAGTTTTCTGATGCACACTTTTCATCTCCTCTGGTACATCAAATTCCTCATCGATTTCCATTTTCACAGTTACTTCTTCTATCTTTACCTTTGTATCAGTTGCTATTTCACAGAATTCTGGTCGTTTACCTGCACGAAGAAAAAATCTTGTTATCCATTTTGCTTTTTTCCTTTCTTTGTCTGGTTTTTAAAGTAGCATCGCAATGTTATATCTTTCATATAGATGACTAAGAAGTTGTGGATAAGTGGCGGCAGATGACGAAATAGGAACTAGACACGCAAAAATTAGCGGTTTATACTTCAAATAAATTATTTTTATATCAGCGGGGTACCTTGATCAAAGCCGAATAAGGAATTAAAAATAAAGGACATACCTACTCATGTACGGTGTAGGAATTGCAACAAGTTGATATGGATACAAAATAATTCACAGCTTATTATTGTTTAAAAATGACACATTTTCTTTCTATAAATCCTACAGCCTGTAGAAAATATTTATCAAAGATTTAAACATTTAAATGTGAGAATATCGATACTGATACACAAGCACACAATACAAACAACATATGTACGGAAACTTAATTATAAAGAAATATGAAAAAAAATCTTTCACATAAGAAGCTTATGGATAAAGAATGATTAGAACATTTCGGCATGTTTAGAATGTATGTGCCCCTCCAACTGCTATGATATGCTAGCATTTGTACCGCCTGTCATTTAAATGTATACCCCTGATAGCTTTTTGTCGGCCCACGTATCCATAGCACGCTCCATGTGCAAATCCATGACTTTTGAGTATTTGGGATTGTCGAAATTAGTCGCATATAAACCAGAATTTGTCAGGACGCCGTTTAGAAGATGTAACGATTGTGGCGTGCCATAGACCCTCCGCTTCCGCAACAGTAATGCAAATAGGGTTTTTAGAAAAACATTTGTCGCAAGCAACTTCACGCAAGGCATTTGAATTCTTCTGGATCTATTTACAACAACGCCAACGGCAAAACATACTTCTTTCAATTGTTTTTTTTCTCAGTCATACGTTTTATAGCATCCATTACATAATGCTGTCTCGCTTTTTCACGCGAGGTGAAAACTTTCGAACAACAAACACGTTTAGCGGATTCCACCAAGTGTACGGCTTTTTTTATGAATATGAAGCGATTTTGGTGTCATAAAACCTGCAAAGCAAATGTCACATACGTGATTCCTGTAATGTGAATGCATATGGTGTTGTAACGCTTGAAATACGTTAAAGATCTGTGAACATTCGCAACATCGCAGCTCGTTGTCTTCGAATTTGAAAGGCATTATCAGGTTTTTATATGAGGTAAAATGTTCTTATGATGGCTTTCGTTAAGATGCGTAATTATTTGATCGATTGTGTCGAATGTTTCTCACAGAAGTTGCATTTAAGTTGGTTATGTCCATTTTAACGAAGAATTGTGCCTGATCTTTGTCGCCTGTGAATGTTTCGGTTTTATGTGTTTCAAGGGTGTGCTTTTTCAGTTCAGCTGGGTCTCGGAACTGCTCTTGGCAAGAGCACCCATAGCCGTTGTCGTTGTGTTTCCGTATCGTCGTGGCGTTGGAGCTGGCCAGCAAACGCCTCACTGCTATACGCCAACTCATCAATTTTAAGTTAGTTTTCTGATGCACCCTTTCCATCTCCACTGGTACATCAACCTCCTCTTCGATTTCCACTTTCACAGTTACTTCTTCAAACTTTGCCTTAGTTTCAGTTGCTATTTCACTGAATCCTGGTCGTTTACCTGCATGAAGAAAAAATCTTGTTATCCATTTGCTTTCTTTGTCTGTGATTAAAATAGCTTCGCAATGTTGTATCATATAAATAGGTACAAAAATACATTACATAATAGGAGAAATTAAATCAGCATGATACCGCCGGCTCGCAAACCTAGTAAAGTAAAGTAAGGATAAGAGAGGATAGCGCCGTGAAGAGAGCTTACTCGAGAAAACCGATACTGCTGGGCCAGCGAAGCAGAACTCCTACAGCTTCGGCTTTTGATGTCGGAGGCCAAGATCGTCTTCAGGTAGTAAAGTAAGTAAGCAAATTCCACGAAGGTAAAAAAGAAAAAGAAGAAAACTGATAACGAGAAAAGTGATGGCAACGGAAGGTTAGAATATTTTGTTAATACGATCCATAGATTATTAATTTTCAGAAACGTCATGTTTACTCATGTCTAAAAATTGGGAGCATTCTTTCTATAAACCCTACAGCATAGCAAAACTTACAATGTGTATCTGTAAGATTCGTCCTTGGACAATTGAACGCGAAAATAAATTGCAATACTGATACCTAACAGAAACAAACAACATTTGCGCGAAAACATAGATCTTCTTCGGGTACCATATCCTACCGAAGGTTGGCGATCATCGAATCAACGGCCGCTGAAATAACGACCTGGTACACATTTCGTACCACTTTCCGAAGGTTTTGAGCCAAGATATTTTACGTGTGCCTGGTTTATATTTTTCATTCCGCAATATGAGGCCAAGGTATTTCTATTTCCACGTCTTAATGGCATACAGAACTTCAAGTTTCTTGCTTATAGTTAAGAATATTAAAAAAAATGTTTACACAAGAAGAGATACAGCTATAAGTACAAGTTTGAAATGATTAGATAATTTCGCCATGTTTAGAACGCATGTGCCCCCTCCAACTGCTTTTGTGCACAAATGCTTGACCGCAATGCTCGCATTTATATCGCCTGTCATTTAAATGTATACGCCTGTGTTCTGCTAACGTTTTCTGACGGCCGAATGCTTTCTGGCAGACTTCACATTTGAACTCGAAGACCGGTATGCTTAGGCATATGCGCTTTAAGCTCACCAGGTCTAAAAAACTTCATGTCGCATTCGGGGCACGCATGCGGACGCTCCATCAAATGATGCCTTTTGACGTGCATGCTCAAGGCTTTTGCTGTCTTGAACCTAATGTTTGGACAAGTTTCACAGCTGTACTTCCTGTCTGAACTGTGCTTCACCATGTGACCTTCTAAATCAGGTAAAGTATAAAATTCCTCATCGCATTCCGTACATTTGTGCTCTTTCAACATCATATGGAACCTCTCCGTGTGGTAATGCAAAGAGACCTTTTTAGAAAAACATTTGTCGCACGCAAGGCATTTGAATTTTTCCGGATCTACTACGGCGCCAACAGAAACGCCATGTGCTTCTTTCAAATGCTTTTTCTTTAAGTCATACGTTTTAAAGCGTTCATTGCATAACCTACACATGCTCATTAAGTACCGTTTATCCTTTTTGTGAACTTTCAATTCATGCTGTCTTGCTTTTTCACGCGAGATAAAAACTTTTGTACAGCAATTACATTTCACGGATTCAGCTAAGTGTAACGATTTTTTATGATTGTGTAGTGATTTTGGTGTTATGAAACCAGCAGAGCAAACGTCACATATGTAGTTGCTGTAATGCGAATGCATATGGTTTTGTAACGCTTGAAATGCATTAAAGATCTTCGAACATTCACAGCATCGCAGTTCGTTACGTTCGAATTTGAAAGGCATGATTAGTTTCTTGATATCAGGTAAAATGTTCTTATGATGACTTTCGTTGATATGCGTGATGATTTGTTCGATTGTGGGAAAGTTTCGCAGAGGTTGCATTGTAAGTTGGTTACGTCCATTTTGACGAAGAATCGCGCCTGGACTCTGTCGCCCATGAATGTTTCAGCTTTGTGTGTTTCGTGGCTGTGCTTCTTCAGTTCAGCAGGGTCTCGGAACTGTTCGGAGCAGTAGCCGCATCCATAGCCTTTATCAGTGTAATTGCGTATTACCGTCGCGTTGGAGTTGGCCAGCAAACTCCTCACGGCCATTCGCCAACTCAGCAGTTCTAAATTAGTTTTCGGATTCACACTTTTCATCTCCCCTGGTACATCAACTTCCTCTTCGATTTCCACTTTCACAGTTACTTCTTCAAACTTTACCTTAGTACTGAATTCTGGTGGTTTACCTGCATGAAGAAAAAAAAGTGTTTACCATTTTCTTCCTAGTTTTTGGCCGGTTTCTTAGTTAGCCTGATTCATTGTCAGAGATAGTTATTTTTGTCTGAACAAAAGTATTACCCATAGGTACTTTATTTAGCGCTTCCTTCATTAAAGTAATGGAGTATATTGCTTTTTTTTTTTAAACTTCCAAAATTTTCACCGCAGGCAGGATTTGAACCTGCGACCTTCGGCATCAGTACTGCCGACGCCCTAACCAACTGGGCTACCGCGGTTCTAATCGAGCCCGCGAAACTATGGAATATTAATTGAATATATGGATTATTAATAATATCTTGCTTTATTCAGTGCTTCCTTTATTAAATGGTTTAAGACCTAACTAGTTTCATGTTGAAACAATAATCGCATGTCCAAATCTAAATTGCGGCATCCATATCGTAGGACAGCGACTGTTTGAAATTCGTGTAAGTACCCAAGTAACTTGTAAACAGACGAGGGCAGGCAGAAAATGCCGACATAACAACTAGAAATTTAATAGGTAACAAGCAATAAGAAACAGTTCACATTTCAAATTATTTATTTCTGATAAATAAATAATACTACAGAACTATATACATATACATTTCAATGAACTGCAACTAGCTGATTTGAATAAAGGTATTTATAGGCAGAGCGTTAACGATCGTAAAATTACGGTCGTACCAAATCAAGTTCTAACCCAATTTCTTCCCATGCTTTATTTTTTGCGTCACGATTTTTATAGTTCTCGTCGGCAGCGTCCCATAAACATGCGCGGGCGCGCACTTCATCTATCAGTCTCCCCGTATCGATAAAGTCATCCATATTGGACTGTACGCAGCCGCGCGTCCGCACCGTGTCGCTCTATAACGATACTGGCGGTGCGAAGAGATCGAGACGCGGCGCGCCCGAGCGTCTCAAGACGCGGCGGTGTATAACGCTTCATACAATCCCATTGTATTCGAGCCGCGCGCAGCCGGGCAGCGCGGCCGGGTAGCGTTGCTGTAAAACCAGCCTTAGATATAATTATGCTGCCTTTAGTTTAGACTTAGAACTATAGGCAATGAGGTATTCCACGAAATTTTCTGCACGTGACACCCTGATTTCTAAATTTCTAATAGGTACATATTTCCTTGTGAGACACATGGATATTTTAATTATTTTAAAGTAACTAACCAGCATTAGATAAGTTCTACAACTCCTGTAACTTTGTATCTTAGGTACAGGTAAAGAACAAAGTTGACTTTTTATAGAATGCCCCACCCAGTACATAATATTCACACTAGATAATAATTTCGCCATGTTTAGAACGCATGTGCCCCTTCAAACTGCATTTTTGCACAAACGCTTATCCGCAATGCTTGCATTTATATCGCCTGTCATTTAAGTGTATACGCATGTGTTCTTTCAACGATTTCTTTAGGCTGAATGCTTTTTGACATACGTCACATTTAAAGTCTCGACTACCGGTATGCTTCGGCATATGCTTCCTAAGCTCAGTGGGGCTAAAAAACTTCATGTCACATTCCGGACATTGGTGTAACCGTTGCAACAAGTGAAGCCTCTGTATGTGATTGCGCAAGGATGAGAGGTTAGCCAGAACTTTCCCGCAAGCGTGGCATTTGGATTCAGGTTTTTCAACCCCGTGAACAGCAATTTGATGCTTTTCCTTGGCAAAGCTCATATGAAACCGTTCATCGCAAAAAGTGCATTTAAACCTGAGATCAGAAACATGGACACCTTGTTCATGCAGTCTTTTCTTTTTCATGTTATCGAAGACTTTTGGACAATGTGCACATTTGACCGAACCGGTTCGATGGGTGGTTTCATGCACGCGTAACGCGTCTTTGGTAATGAACCCGGCTGAACAAGTGTTACAAACGAAATTGCTATAATGGGAGTGCATATGATCTTGAAGAGGTTTAAACGCGTGGTATTTACTTGGACACTCACAGCAACGGAACTCCTTCCCTTCAAACTTGAAGGGGAATATTCGCTTCTTAACTTCTTCAAATATATTTTGATTGTGAATATTGTTAAGATGATCAACAAGCTGATTAATAGTTGGAATATCAGTGCTGCACAAGTCACATCGCAATAACGTTATATCCAATTTTACGTAGAAAGTGGACACGTTTTTAAGCTTCATAAATCCACCAAACTCATGTTTGTGCTGAGCGCAATGTGTCTTCAGGTCAGCGGGGTCAGGGAATCGATCGTTGCAAAACGCGCATACGTAACCCGCTGTTCCGTGCGAACCAATTGTTGTAGCATTAGAATTTTTTAGAATTATTCTCACCGACGCACGCATTTTATTCATGTAGTCTATTCTAGACGCCACACTTGATTCTTCTACTGATTTTTCCTTCCTAACAGTCGGCTGTTTCGATGCTGGTCCCAATTTAGAAACCATTTCTGCGGAGGCGCCTATTACAGGGTGAGAAATATCTTTATCGGTTTCTTCTCTGATATCTTCATTATTGATCAGTTGCTTGTAGTCTATTCTAGACGCCACACTTGATTCTATTTTATTCATGTAGTCTATTCTAGACGCCACACTTGATTCTTCTACTGATTTTCCTTCCTAACAGTCGGCTGTTTCGATGCTGGTCCCAATTTAGAAACCATTTCTGCGGAGGCGCCTATTACAGGGTGAGAAATATCTTTATCGGTTTCTTCTCTGATATCTTCATTATTGATCAGTTGCTTGTAGTCTATTCTAGACGCCATACTTGATTCTTCTACTGATTTTTCATTCCTAACAGTCGGCTGTTTCGATGCTGGTCCCAATTTAGAAACCATTTCTGCGGAGGCGCCTATTACAGGGTAAGAAATATCTTTATCGGTTTCTTCTCTGATATCTTCATTATTGATCAGTTGCTTGATTGGTGGTAGTGGAATAGCTTCTTGTGGTTTACCTACAAAGAAAATTTTTGACCGTTACACATTTTTTTCGTCAGTAAGACAACCAATGTCCGGAAAGTAAATTATTACAGTATAATACAGTGCACATTCCATATAAAAGCAAGAATAAGATTAAGATTTCAAGTTGGATATTGATAATATTATAGTAGAATTGTCAAATTGTTTAAGAGGATGGTTAGAATGAGAGACTAAGTACTAAAGCTCATAGTAATTCTGTACCTAAAAAAATATGCGGACGATCAGACGATCTCGCCATGTTTAGAGCGCATATGCCTTGCCAACTACATTTCTGCACGAATGCTTGTCCGCAATGCTCGCATTTCAATTTTCTGTCATTCAAATGGATACGCATGTGCTCTTTCAGAGTATGCTGACGAGCGAACGCTTTCTGGCAAACTTCACATTTGAAGTTCCTTTGACCGGTATGTTTTAACATGTGATTCTTGAACTCGTAAAGGCTGAAAAACTCCAATAAACATTCTGGGCATTGATGCATCCGTTGGTACAAATGGTTTCTTTTGATGTGGGACCCTAAGGATGAACGGCTGCCAAAAAAATTTGCCGCAATGACATTTGTACTCAACGCTGGGGACACCGTGGGCCTCAGTTTGGTGCTTCTCTTTAGCGCCGATCCTGTTAAACTTCTGATCGCAAAATGCATTTCATTTATATGCGCGAAGAATCGCGACTGGACTCTGTCCCTATGAAAGTTTCAGCTTTATGTATTTCGTGGCTGTGCTTCTTCAGTTCAGCAGGGTCTCGGAACTGTTCGGAGCAGTAACCGCATCCATAGCCTTTATCAGTGTAATAGCGTATTACCGTGGCGTTGGAGTTGGCTAGCAAACTCCTCACGGCCATTCGCCAACTCAGCAATTCCAAATTAGTTTATCTACACTTCATATATAATGTTCCTAACAAATTCGAATGCAATTGTATAAGCAACTGCTTTACATCCATTCAGCCTTAAAAAAAAAGTCCATGTCATTATGTACTTTACGCCACACTTTTCTAAGAAATAAAACTTTGGGATATCAACACGCTTTTTTATTTCCTGTGCCAGCAATAAGACGACAAAAGGAAAATGACACCCGGTCGGGACGTCATTTCAATTTATTAGAACTTATTTATTAGTAAGTCTGTGCTTAAAATGATTTACGGAAATAATATTTGCCAAAAGAAAAATGTTTAATTCTAAAAGTTGTTTAGTTTTTGTGACTCTCCATTTGAATTTTCGTAACTTAGAAAAGTCGATCAATTGGTGGAATAATTGTTGCACATTGTTGCTTGCAATCGCCATATTGGAGTGCAAAGGTTAGATTATTTTTCATATTTTTTTTAATGCCTAATTATATGCAGTTGCATAAAATAGTGTATGCAACTGCATATAATTAGGCATTAGAATGCTCGTGTCAAACTATTACCACACTCGGCTGCGCCTCGTGTGACAAACAGACACTCACATTCTAAAGCCTCCCATTATAAGCCCGTTGCATAAACTACTATTTCGGATTCACACTTTTCATCTCCCCTGGTACATCAACTTCCTCTTCGATTTCCACTTTCACAGTTACTTCATCAAACTTTACCTTTGTACTGAATTCTTACCAGCATGAAGAAATAAAAAGTGTTGTCCATTTTCTTCTTAGTTTTTGGCCGGTTTTTATTTCACCTGATTTATTGCCAGAGATAGTTATTTTTGCCTGAATAAAAGTATTATACTTTATTTAGCGCTTCCTTCATAAGATTTTTTTAATTTTTATAAAAAGTGTGTAAGCATTTGTCCGCAATCTCACCTGATGTTAAGTGACGATGCAGACGATGCTGGAACATGCTCGTCCAGATAATGCCTATTCACTCGCCTTGAAAAGGCCTAGGTTATAACGTTCCGGAAACAAAAGTGATGGAGTATCTCGCTTTATTCAGCGCCTTCTATATTAAATGGTTTAATACCTAACTAGACTCATGTTGAAACAATAATAGCATGTCCAAATCTGAGTCGCGGCATCCATATAGTAGGACAGCGACAATTCATATGAGTACTCAAAGATATCTAGACACACGGCAGTGTGTCCGCCAAGTTCGAGCAAAAAAAGCGACACACCGGCCGTGGGTTATATTACACGAACCATTTCGGGCCAAGTTCGACCCACCTATAACTCAAAATCTATTTTATCTACGCTTATGAAATTTCTAGTATCTGTCGAGATCTACTTACTTATCTAAAATACAAAATTTCATTAATGTACCTATTGTAGGTCTTGAGATATTGACGTCAGAAAATCGCTATTTTTACTATACACTCACTGACTGACTGACTGACTGACTGACTGACCAGGTCTAGGTTTTGATGACTCACTCATCAAAAACCTAGACCACTCAATGGTCGTATTGACTTGAAATTTGGCATGGAGGTAGGTCTTTAGGTCAAGGTAAAGGAAAATCTGAAAATGGCCAAGTGTGAGTCGGTTTAAAAATAATGAAGGTGTAAATTCATATCCCTAAGGAACTAAAACAAAAATTTATCTATATCTTCCAATCGTCGTACCGACCTAAAATTCGTTACGAAGGTTTGTATTTAGTCAAAGTAAAGTATAAATGAGATATTTCCTTACCTAACTTAATCATAAGAAAAAAGAAAATAAACCTTACAAAATAATGAAACCACCCAAAACATAAATGTGAAAGGCTGCCAAGTTCGATAATATTGGAATGCTTCGCCTATAAGAAGTGAGATCTAAATAAGTACCAAGTTCCATACACAGACCTCAGTTAAAAATAGTTACAGGAATGCACACATGATTTTCCGCAGTTTGGAAAGTAGATTCTTATTTGCAAACAGCGAAAAATAAAGTGTGCAATCCGGTAAATATTTTTAAATGAGGTGTGTGTATGGAACTGGTACTTATTTAGATCTCACTTTATAGGCGAAGCATTCCAATATTATCGAACTTGGCAACATTTATGTTTTGGATTTATACTAGGGTGGGCGCGCTTATATGGAAAAAATTTTTTCACCTACAGTTTTCTAATAGTGCGGAAAAGTTGCACTATGCTGATAATATTAAGTACTCTGAATTTCATTTTAATATGATTGCTTGTAATGCCCCCGCATCGACATTAAAGTTTTGAAAAAAATACGAAAACTGCTTGCGTTATGAACTGTACTCTAGTGGATATAATAGGCTTGTTTGGTTGGAAAATGACATGAAATACATAATCAAGAACGAAATATATATTATAATACAAAAAACTTAATATCAACCTGACACAATATTTACAAAAAATCTGTATAAAATCTTTCTTGGACTCAAATTTAGGCATCATTCTTCTTGAAGACAACCGGACTTGTATCAGGCCTCGCCTCTCGCCTTTTCTGTACAAAGTGTTGAGGATGCCTTAGTTGTGATCTTTACAGACCGTTCAACCGCCTGTGTGATTCGGCAAATGCAGAAATTCAACATTATTTTTGCACTTTTCATCGTAAATTCGTAATGGATAAATGACTGAATTTCCTCATCCGAGAGATTTAGCAGTATGGGCGGTGGCATTACTTCAATTTTTTTCCAGTCAATTAAATCTGTATACCGAGTCGCGTTCAATTTCAGTTTTGGCACCTCAAACAACCTAGGTGGCACGACTACAGAAGCAGTGGCACGAGCGTTTAGAATTCTTTGAACTGCTGATTTTTGCACATTCTCCTGCTCATCTGTCAACATGGCTAATAAAAAATTCTTCGGGTGAACGGCATAACTGTTTCTTTGGAATATAGGATCTATTACATTTTTTTAGTGTCTTAGGTAAATATCTTGATCTAGACACCGCATCATAAAAGTGCCTGGCTGCATGTTTGCACGACGGAGCATTTTTGACTGCAAACCAAACAGGGGCATAAACTTTGACAACAAACGTGGCTAAAGTGACAACACAGACGGGTACGTTTCTTTTCAATGATCTCTCACACCATTTTTTAATCAAATTGCTAGTTTTTAAGTCTACCCCAACGATCATCATCTAGCGCAAAGTTCTTTGGTCTACAAGAAACCCTTTTTCTACTGCGGGTACCTTCTTTTCTTTCGGGCACATACTCTGGTGAATATCACGGCATTTACAAGATGAAATATCAAAAAGGTTGCGACTATCAGATAAAAAACGTCTGTTTTTTCTCATCTGTAAGCCTTTTTATCGACTTAATAAGATTTTTGCACTTCATGTGATATGCCTTTAACATTTGTATGACTCTCGTATGTGAAACAGTCGGTATAGAAGTTTTTTGCCATATTTTTTCTATGATGGTCGCAACTATTTCATCAATTTCGCCAAACAAAGGTTCTTTTGGGTTCTTCATTTTAGTTTTGATATCATACCTGGTCCATTTCCACTGTTTCATGACATCTTCGTACGTGGGGAGCATGTTTTCTTTTAATGGGCCAATTTCACCGAACAAAGGACTTCTTAAAGCACTGCGAGTCTTCTGCATCTTTCAAAACACTTGTTATTATCGAATTACTTCAAAGTTCACAACAAAGTGAAAAACCGCGAAAATTTTAAGTCAATTAGTGCATCGAATATTCGTTTAAAAATTCGCGCCAATTCGTTTCCCGCGCGCAGTTACCTTTGTACTTTTTCTAGTGTTTGATGTCAAATCTTGTTAGAATCTTTTATTTTTAAGAAATTAAAGATAAAATGTAGTAAATAGAATAAAAATTCTTGGATGGAATGTAATTATTGCTATCAATAATAACTGTCTGAAATGGAGCCAAAAAGTAACTTTTTCCTTAAGTTCATTGACCTTGCGGGGCACTTAATGTACTTTGATTGAATTCTCGTAGAACTAAAGTTTTATCTAGACATCATAAAGCTACTTTTTTTCACTATTAGAAATCCAAAATCGCGAATTTAAAAAAACGCTCCACCCTATTATATACACACCAGGGTTGTTGCGGATGCAGATTTTTTCACATCCGCGGATGCGGATGCGGATGCGGATTTCTGGGGGCACACATCCGCGGATGCGGATGCGGATGCGGATGTGTACAAAAAACTTAAGTTTTGGGAGAAAAATTTAAAAGACAAGTCATTTCTGTCATTTTCAACA
The DNA here is from genome assembly GCA_024500475.1 of Phthorimaea operculella. NCBI lineage: Eukaryota > Metazoa > Arthropoda > Insecta > Lepidoptera > Gelechiidae > Phthorimaea > Phthorimaea operculella. The sequence continues at coordinate 240,648 of JANFCV010000324.1, read as the reverse complement.
GGTTGAAAATAGGTCCTTATTTCACTCTGCGTAGGTGGAGGCATAATTCAGTTCACACAAAAGCAACACTCACTTCACATGACGTAATTGTTACCTACGTAAACAATAATTACAACGCAAAAATACAATAATTAAAGCAAAAAACTTAATAGTAAGAAGAAAACAAACAAGCACGTCAAAACTTGTCACTACACAACACAAAAACAAAAGAGAGGCGCGGGGCTTCCCCGGCGAATAACAGACACCGAAATTAAAATGATTGATTACTTATTGGTCAATTAGCACGAGCGCGCGACACGCGCCAATGGCCGGACCCGCCCCTTTCTTTCTTGTCCCGACCTGCTTCACATCCGCATTCGCATCAGATCCGCATCGATTTTTGCGGATGCGGATGCGGATGTCTAAATTGATGCGGATGTTCCGCGTATGCGGATGCGGATGCGGATATTCGCAACATCCCTGATACACACGAAGGAGGTAGATACGCCACCGACGCACAAAACTTGTGACATGAAATTGGTTCCCTGGAAATCACTCTGTCATCGAGTATAGCTGTCTCTTTCACTCTTACGCGTTTTCTATTTGCCTTCGCGCTTAAGTCGCGGCACAAGATTCTGGTGCGCAAAGTATGAGAAAAACGTATTTTCTTGTAAGTACCTTGTAAACACGAGGAGGGCAGGCAGAAAATGACGGCATAACAACTAGAAACTTAGTAACAAAGTAATAAGAAACAGTCTACATTTCAAATAATTTATTTCTGATAAATAAATAATACAAAACTATACACAGATACAATACAGTGTACTGCAACTAGCTGATTTGAATAAGTACAATATAAATTAGACTGTCCCGATGGCGTAGTCACTATCTTCCTGATTTAATCAAATAAAAAGTGTATAATACAAGATAACAAGCCCTTCTGCTGGGCAACTGGATGAAAAGAATAACTTAATTAAGCCAAGTTACCATCACCTTATTTATTTCATTCCACCTATATTTTCTAACTTCAGTTAGGTATAATTATGCTGCCTTTACTTTAGACATAGAATTATAGGCAATGGGGCATTCCACGAAAATGTCTGCATGTGACACCCTGATTTCTAATAGGTACATATTTCCTTGTGAGTCACATGGATATTTTAAATACCGCATTTCAAAGTATAACTAACGGGCATTAGGTTCTATAACTCCTGTAACTTTGTATCTTAAGTATGGATAAAGACCAAAGTTGACTTTTTCATAGAATGCCCTAATACATAATATTATTCACACTAGTCAATAATTTCGCCATGTTTAGAACGCATGTGCCCTTCCAACTACATTTTGCACAAACGCTTGGCCGCAATGCTCGCATTTATATCGCCTGTCATTTAAGTGTATACGCATGTGTTCTTTCAGCGTTTTCTGTCGGCCGAATGCTTTTGACATACGTCACATTTAAAGTCTCGACTACCGGTATGCTTCGGCATATGCTTCCTAAGCTCACTGGGGCTGAAAAACTTCATGTCACATTCCGGACATTGGTGTAGCCGTTGCAACAAGTGATGCCTCTGTATGTGCGTGCGCAAAGATGAGCGGTTGGCCAGAACTTTCTCGCAAGCGTGGCATTTGTATTCAGGTTTTTCAGCACCGTGAACAGCAGTTTGATGCTTCTCCTTGGTATAGATCATATTAAACCGTTCGTCGCAAAAACCGCATTTAAACCTGAGATCAGAAACGTGGACACATTTTTCATGCATTCTTTTCTTATTCATGTTATCGAAGTGTTTTGGACAATGTGCACATTTGAACGAACCGGTTTGATGGGTGGTTTCATGCACGCGTAACGCTCCTTTAATAATGAACCCGGCTGAGCAAATGTTACAAACGAAATTGCTATAATGGGAGTGCATATGTTCCTGGAGAGGTCTAAATGCGTGGTAAATACTTGGACATTCACAGCAACGGAACTCTTTCCCTTCAAACTTGAAGGGGAATATTCGCTTCTTGACTTCTTCAAATATATTTTGATTGTGAATACTGTTAAGATGATCAACAAGCTGATTAATAGTTGGAATATCAGTGCTGCACAAGTCACATCGCAATAGCGTTATATCCAATTTTACGTAGAAATTGGACTCGTTTTTAAGCTTCATAAATCTACCAAACTCATTTTTGTGCTGAGCGCAATGTGTCTTCAGATCAGCGGGGTCAGGAAATCGATCGTTGCAAAACGCGCATACGTAACCCGCCCCTCCGTGCGAGAGAATTGTCGTAGCATTGGAATTTACAAGAATAGTTCTCACCGCCGCACGCATTTTATTCATGTAGTCTATTCTAGACGCCATACTTGACTCTTCTACTGATTTTTTCTTCCTAATAGTCGGCTGTTTCGTGGCTGGCTTCAATTTAGAAACCATTTTTGCGGGGGCACCTTTTACAGGGTGAGAAATATCTTTATCGGTTTCTTCTTTGATATCTTCATTATTGATCAGTTGCTTGATTGGTGGTAGTGGAATAGCTTCTTGTGGCTTACCTATAAAGAAAATTTTTGACCGTTACACATTTTTTTCGTCAGTAGGTAGACAACCAATCACCGGAAAATAAATTGTTACAGTATAATATAGCGCGCATTCCATATTAAAGCAAGAATAAGATTAAGATTTAAAGTTGGTTGTTATATATGGTAGAAAAATAAAATTGATCAAGTGGATGGTTAGAATGAGAGACTAAGTACTAAAGCTCATAGTAATTCTGTACCTAAAAAAATATGCAGACGATCAGACGATCTCGCCATGTTTAGAGCGCATATGCCCCCTCCAACTACATTTCTGCACGAATGCTTGTCCGCAATGCTCGCATTTAAATCGCCTGTCATTCAAATGGATACGCATGTGCTCTTTCAGAGTATGCTGACGACCGAACGCTTTCTGGCAAACTTCACATTTGAAGTTCCTTTGGCCGGTATGTTTCAACATGTGATTCTTGAACTCGTAAAGACTGAAAAACTCCATTGTACATTCTGGGCATTGATGCATCCGTTGCGACAAATGGTTCCTCTTGATGTGGGACCCTAAGGATGAACGGCTGCTAAAAACTTTGCCGCAATGACATTTGTGCTCGACGCTGGGGACTCCGTGAGCCTCAGATTGGTGCTTTTCTTTAGCGCCGATCCTGTTAAACCTCTGATCGCAAAATGCGCACTTGAATCTGAGATCGGACACGTGTACGAACTTCTCGTGCAATTTCTTGTTGTACATCGAATCTAAGACTTTTGGGCAATGCGCACATTGGAACGATCCAGATTCGTGCGTTGCACTGTGGACACTTAAAGCAGTTTTCATAATGAATCCCGCACCGCAAATATCACAGACATAATTTTTATAATGTGAATGCATGTGTTCTTGCAAAGCTTTGAATGCGCGAAACGTGCTTGCACATTCACAACAACATAATTCTTTGCTTTCAAACTTAAATGGAAAATTCGTTTTTAACATCATCGAAAATATCTTTATCATGGGTAGTATTTAGATGATCGACTAACTGTATGACAGTGGGAATACTGTGACTGCACAATCCACATTTCAAAGAGGTGATATCCATTTGTACGTCGAATGAGGTGATATATTTTCCTTTCATGAAAGTTGGAATGTCTTCTGTGTGGTTTTGTATGTTGTGTGCTTTTAGGTCAGCTGGATCGGGACACTGCACGTCGCAGAAACTGCAAGCATAGCCCACACCACCGTGACCGCGTAGCGCCGTGGCATTTGAACTCTCAAGAATCGCCTGCACAGCTGCTCTGAGTTTAACCAAATCCTCTCCTTTAGATTTAATTTCTTTTATTTTAGTTTTCTTCTTTGAGTTGTGCTGTTCAGCAAAACACTTGGATTTCTCTTTCACTCTAGATGATTTCTTAAGACTTTTTGTTTCTGTTTTCTTCTTTTTTGCGGGTTTATTGTATAGGATATCGAGTACTTCTTTGTCTAATTCTTCATCTTCAGTTTTGATCACATTTCTTACTGTCCCAATTGCTTCTTGTGCGTTACCTATAAAGGAAATTTTTTACTGTTACACATCAGTTTCTATAAGATACCCATAATTAAAACGTATTTTATCTTATACTAAACGTTTCGTGCCGAATTTGTAACAACTTATCTTATATATTTTAACAGGTTTAAGATTTATTAGGATATAGGCTTGTTTCGAAATAATACATCTGTAAAAAATGGTTCAGTAGTCAAACTACAAAACTTTGAACTTAACCTCAACTTTGAATAAGTAGCGTCTTTGGGTGAAGCAAGGAGAAAATTTGTTTTTTTCTCGTGGTGTCGAGGCAATGCTGCCAATCCCAAGTTTCGTATTTAACGATGTCTAATTTTCACAATGAACAACAAGAGATATCTTCGTACTTAGAGTAAAATAATGAATGTTGTAAAAACATTCGAGAAGTAAGCCGATAAAGATAGCAAACAATTTTAAAGTGATTAAACCCACATGGTGAGTTTTAGCGTATAGCCACTGAGCACCCGCCAAGCGAGTGGCCCGCACATATGGGTAGGTAGGTACAGAACGCGAGGCAGGTGCGCCTATAACAGTCAGTACAGTAAGCTCAACCCGTCTGGCGGGTTTTTAGCAGTCAATGAGTTAAGCAAGAAAAGGTGTAACTAATTTGACGGAACGTTTAGAGTTATGAACCCAAGATCTTTTTATAGGCACATGTAATTAAGAGATTCTTTTGGACATTTTTATTGAAAAAGTCAGTGTTCCGGAAGATAATGTTGAATTCTGATAATGATGAATCTCTTTTAGGGTTTCGTAGTCTACTAGAAACCCTTATAGTTTCGTCATGTCTGTCTGTCTGTCTGTCTGTCTGTCTGTCTGTCTGTCTGTCTGTCTGTATGCCGCGCCCTCATATCTTCGTCAGTTTTAGAGCTATCGAGATGAAATTTGGTGAGAAGATAGATCGTGTTGACCCAGATATAGAAATGTTAAGAAAAAATTATTTAAAATGTTTTTTGGACCCCCTCCCATACAAGTGAAAGGGGGGCAAAAAATTTTTTTTTCTTCTGTAATATTGAGTAGGGTATCGTTGAATAGGTCTTTTAAAATTAAGGTGAGGTTTCTTTGAAACAAATTTTCTAAAATGTTTCTGTCACGAGATATTTGCTTTTAAAAAGGGCGTTTTGAGCCATAATTTGTTCCAGCTGTAACTTCTAAAGTATAAACGCTAAAAATTTGAAATAAATATGGAATATAGCTTACAATCTGAAGTTACAATGAAAACTATAACGGATATCGTACCCTTAAAGGTTTCAGGAAAAATTTAGTTTTTCTATTTGCGGTTGGTCATCATACTGCTGCTAACAAACCAGCAACAAATTAAGTTTGTAATGCTAAAAAACCTGATATTTAAACGTTGACTACGAAACCCTATTTGTGGGCGTGTCTGACACGCTCTTGGCCGGTTTTTTTGAATAGTTTTAGGCCCTCAGCAGAGCTACATTCGAGATGACCACTGTCAATCAATCTGGCATCTTTCTTGGGCATCTTTATTATTATGAAACTAGTTTTATATTTGACAGCTGTTACCTTTAATATTGGATAGAATGCATGATTTTCGAAAGCCACTAATTTTTAGCTTATCAGTTGTCACCTAAAATGTAGATCTCTTCAAGGCCTACACTGTTTTTGAACAAACAGATAGTCTAACATGCATAGTTTCTGAAATGAACAAGTTGTACGTTGTCATTTTGAATGTAGCTCTATCTGCTCGAGGCTTACAACCTTTTTAAGAAACTGGAAGTCTAGATCCGTCCATTAAGCACTTTGTTTGTTATTTTTGTTGCATGTTGTTGTTACACCACAAAATTTTAAAATATTGACATTTTGAGATTCATCACTATTAGAATTCAAAATTATGTTCCGGAACACTGACATTTTCAATAAAAATGTGCTTCCAAATGTGAATTTGTTTAGTATTTTTCGACAAAAAACTCCACGACACTAATCAAATTTTTAATGAAAAATAATATTTCTAAAACGTAGAACAAGTGGGACTTAAAATGTGCTCACTTGTTCCACCGTAGAACTAGTGGGAATAATAATTCCCACCTGTTCTACCGTAGAACTACTCAGTAGGACAGGTGGGAACAAAGGCAAGCGTCACTATGTCGCACGTCTCAAGTCAGCGACGAACACTTGTTTGACAGATGCCATCCCACTCGTCACGGCGTACGTCTCATTCATCTGTAGAGCTTCCCCCATTAGGATATTTACGGAAAGTAGAATGTAAAAAACAGGTATAAGTATCAATAACCATTTATTTACTAAACCATGATATCAACCTATTAAGTAAAACAAGCGCTATAAATAACATTACCTAGTCCTTAATTACTATCCAACTGATCTTTTCCCTAAATAAGTACCGAAATTACATAGCGGCTAGTAGGTAGGTACATTTTATTTTTAAAATTTTCTTCCTTCTGCGATTTTGCGAAAGGGACATAGTGAAAAAGAGCTATTTTGTGAATGTGAATTTGAAATGTGGGAAAGAGATGTTTTGCGATAAGAAGACATTTTGCGTCTGAAGGCATTCTTCTGCTCCATCTTCATCCGAGTACCTACTCTCTAAGTGAAGAAATTACTTGTTTCTAAAACGGGGTGCCACATTATGTACACTTGAATACAACACGTTAATTAGCTTCAAGATCAGCATCAAGAAATTTGGTGGTAGCAATTGAGGCTTTTATCGCTATATTCGGAGATCAGTGGGACGTTACAACATTGTTCTAGTTTAAAATCCCGACCGCTGCCATGTATTTTTCAATCAATTCAAGTATGGCAGTTATTTAGATCAGTAATTATCAGCGGGCATGTGCGCAGTTTTAAAGTGTCTCAACAAGGATTTCTTCCGAGGATACGCTCGATTACACACGTCGCATATGTACGGCTTGATGCCCGTATGCTTGACATTGTGCTCATTTAGTTCTAGACTCGTAAAGAACGCCGCATCACATAGTGTGCACTTGTACTTTCTATCCATCAAGTGGTGCACCCTTGTGGTATCTCAGCTTCTTTTGACAATTGAATACTCTCTCGCATGCCTGGCATTTGGCGTTGGCTCCGACGCCGTGCACTTCTTTAAGATGCAACTCCTTCTGGAAGTAGGACTTGAATCTTTTCTCGCATATACGGCAAACGTTCAGACCGTCGGCATGAGTGTGCCTAAATCTCTCGTGGTTGGTTCTCTTCAGGCGAGTTGGAAACACTTCTGGACAAAAACGGCATTCAAATGTTCCGGCTATATGTGTATTGCCGTGTTCGACAGCCATGGTCTTAGTGACGAAACCAGCATCACAAACATCGCAGATAAAATTTCTGTAATGTGTGTTCATGTGATTGAAAAGAGTTTTCAGTTTGTTGAAGACATTAAAGCAAATGAAACAAGACAACAGCTCCTTTTCTGCACCCGGTTGAAACTTAAAAGGTACCAATCTGTGGTTAATGTCTGTATGGATGACTTTGTCGTGGATATCTCTCAAGTGTTCCATGAGGGGCTCAATATTTTCAAAACCTTCGTCACACAGACTGCACTGTAGGCCAGTTATGTCTAGTTTGACGTGTAAATTGTTGAGATGTGTTCTTCTGAGAAATGTGGCGTTCTTTATGTCCTCGCCACAATGCTGTTGTATATTGTGCACTTTGAGGTCGGCTGGTTCGGAGAACATGTCGTCACAGAAGCAGCAAAGGTAGAAACCGTCACTTTGTGTTCTGATGGCTGTCGCATTGCTAAACGCCAGAACCTGCCGTATGTTGTTATAGTGTTTCTCGCGTTCAACTCGCATCTTCACTTTTTCTGACATCTGTTCGTCTAGTACTTCCTGTTTTACGGAGAGCTTTCCTTTGCGTTTTGACATACCTTCATTGCTGAGTTTACCTATAAAGAAAAGATTCGTGTTATTCCTTTTTCTGTGTAGGTATAACATTTTGTAGTGGCTAAGTGATTGCACACTACGTTCCGGTAAGTATTTTGGATAGTTTTAATAATTGTGTGTTGCTTTGGACACAGTAGGTATGATGCGGTGCTCTTAGGAGTCTAAACGTGGACTAAGATAATATTTTGAAATCATTACAAAGATAGCGTAACACATAGTTAAAACTTTCATTTTTATAGGGTGCATAAAATCAATCGTTTTTAATCGATAAAATATCACAGAAGCAACAGGACTTCAACAATAGGGTTCTGCTTCAGAACAAGTCCTATACCAAATCAATCATTAAGTCGAAGGTATAAGATTGGCATCATTCAACTTTATTATTAAACAATTTAATTCCTTCGACTAAGGCAGAGCAGATTTCAGTGTGCTTTGAATTCATGTTTTCCTGCAGAGACATCAATAAAAAATTCCATATCATATCCACACATCGTGCATACGAATCTTTTGTCCGTCATATAGTCAACCACTTCATCGCCAGCGCGCCATTTAGTGTCCTTCACACCTTTTTTTTAATACCATACGAGCTAATCGAGCAATTTACTATGGTAGTTATTTTTTTTACTTATAGTGATTGTTCGGTACCACTCTGTATCGGTAACACCTGTTCATAATGTGTGCAATTGCAATTTAATGAAAGATCCGGCTTTATTAGTTAAGTTCTTTTATTGTAATAAATCGGCAACAATATTCTACTCGAAGTTATTTTATAATCAGCAAAATACATAAGAATATCAAGAAAAGATATACTAAAACTAATCTAACAACCAACAAGTATTACGACTATATTCCTAAGTCTTTTAATAACAAATTAAATATTTTTGGGATTGAACTTTTCATGAATTGTATTGCATTAAGTTTCTAGTTCCTAGAGACATCTAATATTTCACTTCATAACAATGTAGGTTCAAACGAGATTTGATATCATTAGCATATTAATGTAAAGATCAGATTTATGAAGACAAAGCGAGTAATATTGTGTTTAAATAGCTCTAAAACCCCTTGAAACAATCAGATTGCTATATTATGCCTGGAACGCATATGTGCCTTCAGGCTGTTTTTCTGCACGCAAGCATGGCCGCATATGTCACATTTAAACTGTCGATCGTCGGTGTGTATTTTCATATGCGTTTCAAGATTATGTTTAGTGGTAGTGCTTTTTCCGCACAAATTGCATTTAAATCTTTTCACGCCAGTATGGACCCATTGGTGTGAAACAAGCTTATTGGTAGATGAAAAAACTTTTGTGCAGCCGGGTTCCCTGCATTTGTACTGTCTTTTCTCCATTAAATGTACCGTTTTTACGTGAACTTTCAATGCCCATTGGCAACCAAAGGATTTTTCACAAGCTTGGCACCGAAATCTTGAGACTATTCCGTGAAATTTTTCCATATGTGTATCTTGGCTGTAGCGTGAGATAGACTCATTGCATATCTTACATTTAACTCGATTTGTGCTTCGTTTATGCACAGATTTTACATTACTATTTCCATTTCCAATAGTGGAGCTGACACTTTGCTTGTGTTTCTGAATGTGATACTGAATTTGAGACTTCCACGCCAAGTCAGCATGGCATACTTCGCAAGTATAGTTTTTATAATGGACCATAGCATGTACCGCTAAGTTACGAAAAGTAAGGTAAACTTCTGAACACTTATCACAGTGATAAAAGTTATCTTGACTAGATTTAAAAGTAATAATGAACTTGAGAGCTTCATTGTAAACCTTTGTACAATGAACAGTGTTTAAATGTTGAAGATATGATTCCAACGAGTCAAAATGTCTTCTACATGTTTTACATTTTAAGTTAGTTATATCAAGTCGAACACCACACATGGACTTTTCAGAATACTTTTCTTTTCTAGCATCTGGATGTTCATTGGTGTGAATTTTAAGATCGGGAAGATTTTCGAATCTTCTTTTACAGAAGACACACTTAACGCCATCGTGGAGGGTAACTCCCACGGGTGTCGCATTGGAGCGCAGAAGGATCTCTTTGAGGGTATGCTTCATCTTGTCTAAGTTACTCTGGTCTTCAGTGAACGACTGTTCTTCCGTCTCATTCTCTGACCGATCACTCGGTATATCAACCTCGTCTCCCACACCTACGAAGAAAGCATTTTTAAGTTAGCTCATCTTCCAGTTATTTGTGGGAAAATCCTTCCTCTAAGGTTTAGATTAGTTCAGAAATTCGGATCGGTATAATAATCTAGTCTTAATTTATACCGATACTTCGATATTAAAACTTGTTTAACGATATGACCAATCAAAACATGTTTGAATGGCATGTAGGATAATGAAAATCATATTTTATTTTTTGTTGACCATAGTTGTGTTGTGTAACAGGAAACTAATTTAGTAACGTGAAAAACACAATATTTTATTTACCAGAAACAAACAGTATTTTTTGATACTCACTTATCTAATAGGTATAACAAAACCAAAGTAAAAGATAATACAAACAAATGGAAACCATTTTTGACTTGAATGGAAAGACAATAATACGTTTCTATGTTATGTGAACCAGAGACTAGCCAGGATCAGGTAGTAGGGCTTTTTGTTTTGGGTCACGATCACGAGAAACAAACCCACCATGCTTGTTTAAATAGAAAACACTAACACAAGTATTTTATGTAAGTTTTGTACTGCCAGAGTTTTTCATATACAATGTAGAATCAAAGTGTCCGTCATTGATAGGTTCTATCCGTTCTATCTAGACTCTATGTAGGTATAGCTCTGCCTTATACACTACATGAAGCATGAAATGAAATTTACATGCTAATATTATGCCTGGACCACATATGCGACTTCAGAGTGATCTTCTGTACGCACGCATGGCCGCATATCTCACATTTATACTGTCGATCGTCCGTGTGTATTTTCATATGCGTTTCGAGATTACTTTTAGTTGTAGTGGCTTTTCCGCACAAATCACACTTGAATCTCTTAACGCCGGTGTGAATCCACATGTGGTTTTTATACTTGCAGGAGGTTCTAAAGGTCTTGTTGCATCCGGGTACTTCACATGGATAAATCTTTCTTTGCAACAAATGATACTCTTGCACGTGAACCCTCAAGCTCGATTTATTTGAAAATGTTTTGTCGCAAGCGTTACACTTGACTCTGAATAGATTGGTACTGTGCTCAACTCTTTTATGCTTTCTTAATTCGGATCCCAGCAATGATATGCCGCAAACATTGCATTTGTGTAAAATTTTGTTGTGCGTTTTCTCTTCGTGGCTGCTTTTGTGATAGTGACTTTCGAAAACTTTCGGACAATAGCTACAAACTACTTTCGTTTTTTGTTTAGGATCAGTGTTATGAACTAATCGCATATGAGTCAGAAGGCTGTCTTTTTTAGCATATCCCATATCGCAGATGTCACAATTAAAATTGTTGTAATGCTTGTTCATATGTGCGAGTGCGCCGACACTCGCCAAAACCTAAAACAGTCAAATACGGGATTCGTCAAATTTGTGCGAGCATATTTAAAAATGATGCAGATATTTCGGAACATTCGACGCAATGAAAATGTCCGTCAACGTCACCTTTGAACGGAATAATGAACTGAACTTGGTTTAGGTAAGTTTTAATACTGTGAATGTAGTCCAAATGACCGAGAAGTTCACTTACAGAGTCTACACTCGTTTGACAAATTTTGCACAATAACGATGTTATGTCTAATTTGACGAGTTTGTGCTTGCTTTGAGATATTTTTTTACTTTTGATTTTATCGTCATGTTCGCTTATAATGTGTTGTTTGAGTTCATGCGCTTTTAGGAATTTACTTTTGCAGTAAGAACACGACAAGCCACCCCGGTAAGATCCGATTACAGTGGCGTTGGAACAAAGTAGTATCTCTCTTAGATTTATAGTGTGCTTAAGCCATTCTATTTTGATTTCCTTCTCAAGGCCCTCGTCTTCTTTCGGTGCGTCCGCGTCGTTTTCCGGGGAATCACTATCGATATCTACCTCGTCTTGTGCACCTACGAAGAAAACATTCTGAATTAACGACGGACCTTGGAAATGTAGTCTCTCACTTACATTATGTACATTCAAGTCTAATTCTTTTCGTTGATCGCTGTATGCTTCTGATGTACTAACAAAGCGAAATTTCAGATCAGCTGTTTTTACCAACAGAGAAATCATTTTACTCTAGTACAAAATAACTACGACGCGAACTTTTGTTTGATACTCTTTCATAAATTTACTGTGATGCGAACTTTTGACAAATCTTAGGGTTTACCAAATTTCAAAACGACGAACACGTAGACATATGATACGATTGAAATAAAGTAATCTCAACTAAGAAAAACACATTTATTGTTTTATTCAGTCAATAATACACAAGTTACGCATTACATAAAGAAGAAAAAGTATTTCTACTTTCTTTGCTTTTGCGTGGCTTTAAAAGGAACACATAGTGGCTTTACATTCATTAGGTACTATGTACACTGGAATTGTTATAATTAATTAATTATTTTAAATATACGTATAGCTAAACTAAGAAGACAAGAAATTGTAAAATTTCTTGCAACCTAACTACAATGCTGTATTTTTGTAAAGACCTCCAAAAAAGGAGTTAAAGCTCAGAAAAAAAACATACGTAATTTTAACAAAATTAGTAAATTACGGAGACAACATTAAAAAATTCAGAAGAGATCACTAACTAAAATACTGTCGTGGCTTTGTTTATATCCTCGCCATGCACCGAAAGCATATGCCTCTTCCAGTCACGCTTCTGGACATAGCTCTGGTTGCAATGGTCACATTTAAACCTACGATCATTCTCATGGATCCTCATGTGCTGGCGTAAAGTTTTCTTCCTAGCAAACGTCTTCGAACAAATATCGCATTTAAATTCCCTGACACCGGTGTGTTTCACGGCGTGCTGGTCCAATTCCCGTTTGTTAAAGAAGAACATGTTGCAGAATTCGCACGCATGAGATTTCTCCATCATGTGAACTCTTCTTACGTGCGAGTCCATAAGAAATTTCCCTTCAAATTGTTTGCCGCACACGTGACAATTGAATGTTTTTGGCACGAAACCGTGTTTTTCCGTCAAATGCATAACCTTTCGCCTATGGGACGTGAATTTTTCTGAGCAATAACCGCATTTGTATCGCCTTTCCAATTTGTGATCGTTACGTTCGTGAAGATTTTTCTTTTGTAATGTGTCGAATTTTTGTGAGCAACGATTGCATCTATGACGGCCGATTTGGTGAGTGCGTTTGTGGTTATTGAAAGACATTTGATTAAGAAAGCCATCGCCACATATCTCACAAACATAGTTTTTGAAGTGTTGATTCATGTGCTGGAGAAGTAATTTGAAGTTCGTAAATGATTTGCAGCAGATATGGCACTGAAGTGTTTCGCCATGGAATTTGAATGGGACTACTTGATTCTGAACATCATCGTAGACTACTGTATCATGTGCGTCTTTTAAATGTTGTAATAATATTTCTAATGACTCTGTAGTTTCCTCGCATACGATGCAATAGAGGGCAGTGATATCTAATTTCAGGAGCAATTTGGATGATCGAACTTTTTTTATAACTTGAGTGTGATCGGTATGTTCTATGCTGTGGCGTTTTAGATCTGCCGGGTCAGGATACGTAGCATCACAGAAGCAACACGCGTACCCAGTATCTAGACGAGTTCTTATGGGTGTTGCATTAGAATAAGTGAGTATTGCATTAATATTGGCGGTTTGCTTATCCATTAACGTTATCATTTTAGCTTTTGTTAGCTTGAATGGAAGACCTTTACCCTCGCTAAGTCTTTTGGGTAAATCTTTTGTTGTTTGGCATCGTTTCTTGCATTCAGTAGGATTTGGAGTTCCTATCGGTACTTTACATGCCTCACTTCTGTTCCGTGGAATATTCACGATATTCTTGATGGAAACGTGCCAGTCGTCGCTGTCACTTTCCATTTTCACTGTCACGCGTTGTTCACCTACGAACAAAACCACGTGTTATTTTAGATTTCTCTAAATAGTTTATCATAGGCAACGTAATGTTCTCATCATACTACTGTTTACAACGTTATCAAATAAAATAGCTGGTTTAAAATCGTTCTCTGCTCAGTTCTCGGTCCAGGTTTGTCTTGTTTCTGTTTTTATTCTATTATTTTATTTTTATTAATGTTATTTTTTATTCGTTGATTGCTTGTAGATGTTGGTTGAGCTTGTAACTATAACAAGATATAAGTATGTCTTGGCAAGGTATGTTTGCATGGTGTATGTTGTCGAATAATTGGATGTTCAAATAAATAAAACAACTCATTTAATTAATAGCCGTTTATTAAATAAGAACATTGTTTACAATATAACACAAACACTTATTACTAAGATGCTATTCTTAACAAAACGTAAGTTCTACTTATACTTATGTAAAACTAACGATTTAGTAATGAATCGTAAAGAAAGTCGATACCTGATTTATATTTAGACCTGATTTTAAAATAAAAGAGCTAGACTAAGCGATACCTGCCCAGAAAAAATCCAAGGAGCTTTCTCTGTGACCTATCGTAATAAATAATTAAAAAATGAACTGTACATGTACATTACATGCCAAAGAGCCTGCCATACGTGGTGAGTAAGCTATGTGGTAAACTAAATAGGAAGACCCTTTACCTGCAAAGCAATACAGGAATTTAGTCCACGAAAAGTTCACCGTGCTTAGAACTTAGATGTCCTTTTAGGCTGCACTTTTGCACAAACTTCAATCCACAAAAAATGCATTCAAAACGGCGATCATTCAAGTGTATCCGCATATGTTCAATCAACGCTTTCTTTCTTCCGTAACGCTTCTTACAGATATCGCACTCGAAATTTCTAGACCCAGTGTGTGTAACCATGTGTTCTTCAAGCTCTTTAAGGTCGAAAAATCTCATATAACAAAGTTCGCATTGACGATTGCGCTCCAACAAATGGTTTCTTCTGACATGTGCATTGTGGGCGCCGGATGTCTTAAATGTTTTTTCACATATCTGGCATTGTAGCTCGAGCATCTTAACTCCATGAGCTTCCGATAAATGTATAGATCTAGATTTATAACTTTCGAATATTTCATCGCAGAAGGAGCAATGATGACTTCGTTTAGTATGAACATATTTCATGTGGTTTTTCAAGCGATGCTCGGTGGGAAACGATTTGGGACACAGAGAACACTGAATATTGAATTCAGACATTGCTTGTTGATGTGTTTCCAAATGAGCCTTATATGTTCCTAAATTAATAAATCCAGCCGAGCAACCACATACATAATTTCTGTAATGCGTATGCATGTGCATCTGTAGTCTTTTGAAAGAGCGAAACTCCTCATAGCAAATAGCACAAGTCAGTTTATCATCTGGCAATTTGAAAGGCATTATCTGATTACCAATGTCAAAATAAATTTTTCTGTCGTGGACATATTTTAAATGTTTTAAAAGGTCATCTAATTGTTCGATGCTGTTACCGCACAGCTTGCATTCCAAAGACGTAATGTCAAGTTTAGCTAAAAAATCGTTTTTGGATACTTTTTGCAAATACGTGGCGCGAACGTCATCGTCATGCGATTCCAGATTGTGCTGCCTAAGATCTTGTGGGTTAGAATATTTTCCCGAACAAAAGCTACAATTATAACTAAGGCCTCCAGATCTTATTGGCGTTGCATTGGAGCACAGAAGAACCTCTTTAATGTTGCAGCGATGTTTTCCATAATCAGTGTTTTCCTCTTCATCCGAATCGTTTTTCGGGACAGTCCACTCTATGAGAGGGCGATTTATTTTTTCCCCGGTTCTAGTTGATAAAGTTATGTTGAAGGTTTTATAATCTTTTTTGCCAACTCTCTTTCGTTTTTCCTTTACCTTTGGTTCGTCTACTTGATCGTCGGATTCGTCCTGAAGACTGGTTTTAGTGTTTACTTTGGATCTTGTGCTAACACGTGTAGACGACTTACGTTGGATGCACTCATCCTGTGTACCTATAAAGAAAATTCACATTATTTAGCGACTTTGTGGTTTTGCACTAAAATGTGCTGTGATTTTTCATAAGGTGTAGCACACCTTCGTAGGTACATTTTTCAAGAATCTTAAACCACATCAACGTCCCAGCTATGTACAAAGTACACTGGTTGAGCCAGAATTTTTGGGTATGTTTCGTAAGTCGTGGATCATCAAAATACGAATTTTTAGATACGTGTAGTATTTATTACTTTCCGATTGTTTAGGGGTGAAAGCTTTTTCAACCCAGTTCTGAGTATAAGTATTCAATCACCAGTTGCAGTTTTTAATGGGAAGTAAGCAATGTGGGGCATTATGGCTGTGACTTATTTGAAATTCTAAATATTATTTCTTCCTCTTGTTTTAGTCGCAAATGCCATTTCAAACTGCAGTTTTGCACAAACTTCATCGCGCAATGTCTACACTTAAAACGACGATCATTCTAATGTGTCCTCATGTGTGCAACCAATGTTTTCTTCTTCGCGTAGCGTTTCTCACAAAGCGAACACTCGAACTTTTTCACGCCTGTATGCTTTGTCATGTGGTTGTCGACTTCTGCTTTAGAGAAAAATTTCATGTCACAATATTCACAAGCATGCGAGCGCTCTAGCAGATGATATCGTCTGATGTGCACACTCAAATATGCTGCAGTAGTGAAAGATTTGCCGCATAAGTTACATTTTGGCTGTCGTATCTTGACTCCATGTTTTGCCACCATATGCGTTAATCGCGATTGGTAATTACCAAAAGTTTCGTCGCAATAGCTACATGCAATGGATTTGTCATGTACAATTTTAACGTGGTAATTCAAGCGTCTCAAGGTAAGGAACGTTTTAGGACACGAGGAGCATTTAAATTCATCATCAGATACAGCATCTTTATGAACCCTCATGTGAGCGGTAAGTTTTCCTTTATTGATAAACGCGGCTGAACAAAACTCGCATTCAAAATTTGTATAATGCGTATACATGTGCTCTAAAAGTGTTTTGAATGCTGGACATTCCATGGGACAAATAGCACATTTCAGTTTTTCGTCTGGTAAATTGAATGGAATGATGTGATTGGGGATGTCCATATGAATGCTTCTGCTGTGAACATTTTTCAAGTGACTCAAAAGATCTTCCAGGCTGTTAATACTTTTGTCACACAATTTGCATACCAAAGAGGTGACGTCTAGTTTTACTAAATAATTGAAGGTGTCAGCAGTTTTCTTAAAAAGGCTACGTTCTTCATCATCGTGTTCTACTAGACTGTGCTCTTTTAGCTCTAGTGGGTTATCGTAATTATTTTCACAGAAGCAACAGTGATAGCTGTTACCTCCCTTTCTAATAGGCGTTGCATTAGAGCAGAGTAAAACTTCTCGTATGTTTTCCCGATGCTTGTCTAAGTCTTGCGCTAATTTCCCTCTTTTCCATTTTATTTGAGGACGATCTCGAGCCCCGTCAAATGTAATACGTATTTTTTCTTTTGGTTGCACGAGTTTTATGCTCTTTCTCTCAACACTATCCGTAATGGGGGTTTTCGCAAGAGTTTTTGTAATCTTCCTTATAACAACGATGCCTGTGTTTACTTTGCGCGTATTGCAGCTTTGTACGGTTGGAAAAAACTTACTTTCCACGGGCCCTCTCTTTGCAGTTTGGAGAATACCTATAAAGAAAATTAGTGTTACTTAATTCTTCCTTGCATACGTTTTGGAATGCTAAGAATAATATAATATGCGGTTAATATAATTTAGTTAAGAGTTAAGGTCGTATGTGCCAGTTTATCATCATACGATTTGAAATTTTTAAATAGTTTAGTTCACGGCTCTTTGAATCCAGTCATAAGATCACCTCCAGTTGTGAATGTGGTATGTGGGGATAGCTTATTTGGAAACCTACTGTTTATTGGCTTTCTTCCCCATGTTTGGATCGCAAATGCCCTTTCAAGCTGCAGTTCTGCACGAACTTCATTCCGCAATGTGTACACTCAAAACGACGGTCGTTCTGGTGGATCCTCATGTGTTCAATCAATGTTTTCTTCCTCCCGTACCGTTTGTTACAAAACGAACACTCGAAGTTTTTCACGCCGGTATGGGTTACCATATGCTGGTCCGCTTCTTTTCTCGTGAAAAACTTCATGTCACAATATTCACAAGGGTGAGGCCGCTGTAGCAGATGATGTCGTCTGATGTGAATACTCAAATTCCCTGCAGTATTAAAGGATCTGTCGCAAGCGTCACATTTTCGCTGTCGTAACTTGACATCATGTTTTGCCACCATATGCGTCAACCGCAATTGATAGGTATCAAAGGACTCGTCGCAATATTTACATGCAACTTTCGGTTTGGAATGTACTATTTTAACATGGGTATTTAGGCGTATCTGGGACGGAAATGTTTTAGGACATGCTGAGCATTTAAATACTTCATGAGATTCAGCTTCTTTATGAGTCTTCATATGAGCGGTAAGTTTTCCTTTATTGATGAACGCGGCCGAACAAGACTCGCATTCGAAATTTCTGTAATGCGTATACATATGCTCTTGTAGTGTCTTGAATGCTGGATACTCTGTGGGACACATGGCACATTTCAGTTTCTCGTCTGGTAAATTGAATGGAATTATGTGATTGGGGATGTCTATATGAATGGTTCTGCTGTGATCATTTTTCAAGTGACTCAAAAGATCTTCCAGGCTGTCTATGCTTTTGCTACATAATTTGCATACCAAAGAGGTGATGTCTAGTTTTACTAAATAATTGAAGGTTTCAGCAGTTTGCATAAAAAGGCTTCGTTCTTTATCATCATGAGCTGCCAGGTTGTGTTCCTTTAGCTCTTGGGGGCTGTTGTATTGATTTTTACAGAAGCAACAGTAATAGCTGATATCTCCTTTCCTTATAGGCGTTGCATTAGAGCAGAGTAAAACTTCTCGAATATTTTCCCGATGCTTGTGTAAACCTTTCGTTGGTTTCCATTTTATTTGAGGACGATCTCGAGCTCCGTCAAATGCGATACGTATTTTTTCTTTCGGTTGTTTTTTGTTGGTTTTACATACGAGTTTTATAGTTTTTCTCTCAAGACTATCCATAATGGTTTTTTTCCCAAGAGTATCCGTAGTCTTCTTTATCCTAATGACGCCTGTGTTTACTTTTAGTGATTTGCAGCTTTGTATGGTGGGAAGAGACTTACTTTCCACGGGCTGGCTCTTTGGAGTTATTTGGTGAATACCTATAAAGAAAATTCGAGTTAATGCTTCCTTTCATATGCTTTGGAATCCTAAGTATACTATGTAGAATGTCATATGCTATGTGCCGATTAAGTCATATCATAATTAGGATAATGTTGGTTTGAGTTAAGATTTTATCTTACGTGTAGTGTACAGGAATAATATAAAATAGTACTTGCCTACTTAAACAAATTTAAAACTAAGCCCATACTGTATTTTTTGACAAGTGCGTTCAAATTCTTGAATATGAACATAATTTCAAAAATATTAAGTCAATTGCAGGCCATGCTTATTCTGCATGTGCCCTTTCAAACTACATTTTTGAACAAACTTCATTTCACACACTTCGCACTGGAAACGGCGGTCGTTCATGTGTATACGAATGTGCTCTCTCAATATGTTCTTCCTGCCGAAGCGCTTGTCACAGATTTCACATTGGAACTCCTTCTTCCCGGTATGCGTGAGCATGTGGTTATCAAGTTCTCTTCTCGTGTGACACTTGTGGTCGCACAGTTCGCACGCATGATTCCGCATCATCAGATGGTTCCTTTTAACATGGGACGTCAGTCCAGAAGTAGTATCAAAGGTTCTGTCACACGCGTGACATTTCCTATCAGCGACACGCACTCCGTGAACTTCCGTAAAATGTGTGAGGCGGGCTTTATAAGTATCGAAGGCCTCACTACAGTAGGTGCACGTGATTTTACGTTTAGAATGAACATCCTTGTGGTGGGTCTTCAAACGTAAGCTTGTTGTGAAAGCTTTGGGACAGAGCGAACATTTGAATGCTCGTTCTGACATCATGTCTTTATGCGCTCTTACGTGAACCGCTAGCTTTGACGGTGTAATGAAACCAGCGGGACACATATCGCACATATAATTACTGTAATGAGTATTCATATGTTCTTGAAGTTTTTTGAAAGTGTGGTATTCGATTTGGCAGACAGCGCATTTTAGATTCTCATCGTCTAATTTAAATGGAATGATACGATTTTTGATGTCTAAATGAATCTTTCTTTTGTGCTTATCAATTAAATGTGTAAACAAATCTTCTATTACGTTTATGCTAAGGTTACACAGTTTGCATTTAAGATTGGTTATGTCAACTTTAACTAGAAAGCTGTTCGCTAAAGCGTTCATAGTTAAAATGCATAGATCGGAATCGTCGTGAGTGTCGAGGTTGTGCTGTTTAAGCTCCTGTGGAGTGGCGAACTGCTGCGGGCAGAAACAGCAGACGTAGCTGAGACCTCCACTTTTGATTGGCGTTGCATTGGAACATTTTAATACTTGATAAACGTTGTCGCGAATCTTTTCGATATTTGTTGCATTGCATCTCACAATTCTGACAGGATTTCTTTTGTCCCTGACATCCTTGTTTAAAGTGAAAGAATTCTTAATTTTAGGGACAGTATTTACAGTTTCGAGTTCTTTCCATACTATGTTAATACGGCCAGGCGCTTTTGATGTTTGCCTAATACGATCTTTTGTTTTATCCATCATTATCGCTGGCATAAGTGTACTACTGCTGGCAACTTTGATTTGTGGCCTGTTGACTTGTTCGTTCTGAAGTCTGGTGATGATTACTCTGCAAGAGCCATCAGAGTTTGGTATACTTATCGTGTCACCCTCACTGGGAGCAAAGGAGTTACGTGCCACAGGCTCTGTAGTGTTTTGGGGTTTACCTATAAAGAAAATTCAAGTTACTTAATGCTTCCTTTTATATGCTCTAAAATGGATACTTTAAAACGAGTAATATGCTATGTGCTGATTTAGTTGTAATGTAAGGTTTGGTTAGTATAAAAATCTTATACGAGGGGTGTTCAATAAAAAGTGATAATGACATATAACCTCCTTAAATAACAAAAAAGTAAATACTGGCAGGTAAAGCCCAGACATTAGATAAAATAAAAAAATAAAAATAAATTATCTGCTCTTCTTATTTTAAAAATAGAAGTCATTTGTTTTCATCGTATCGGAGCGTAGTGAGCAAAATGGATAAAATTGAAATTCGAGCCGTGATAAAATATCTCTGCCTGAAAAATTTTACTACTGAGCAAGTAAATCTAGATTTGCAAGCAACCTTAGGAGTTAATGCTCCTCCGTATTCTACGGTTGCGCGGTGGTGTGCCGAATTTAAGAGAGGAAGAACTTCAACTAAAGATGACCCGCGCTCGGGTCGCCCTACGACGGCAGTTACCGAACAAATGGTTAAAAAAGTTGAAAAAATTGTTTTGACAGACCGTCGTGTTACAGTTCGTTTTATAGCTGAGGAACTGAAGATTTCGATTGGAAGCATCCATACTATAATACA
The DNA here is from genome assembly GCA_024500475.1 of Phthorimaea operculella. NCBI lineage: Eukaryota > Metazoa > Arthropoda > Insecta > Lepidoptera > Gelechiidae > Phthorimaea > Phthorimaea operculella. Next base: position 219,175 of record JANFCV010000324.1, on the reverse strand, counting down.
TGAACATTTGGGCATGAAAAAAGTATCGGCGCGTTGGGTACCTCGAATGCTTACAGACGAGCAGAAACAAACAAGACTGAGGATTGCTCAAACCAATTTGAAATTGTTACAACAAGATCCTGAACGATTTTTGGCTCGTTTCGTAACTATGGATGAAACATGGCTCCATCATTACGATCCTGAGACAAAACAACAGTCCATGACTTGGAAAAGGCCGTCATCTCCAACGCCTAAAAAATTTAAGGTAATTCCATCCGCCGGTAAGATCATGGGCTCTCTTTTCTGGGATTGCCAAGGGGTGATAATGATTGAATATCTCAATCATGGAGCCACTATTACTGGGGCTTTATACGCAGAACAAGTAAAAAAGTTGCGTCAAGAAATACGCGAAAATCGCCGCGGCAAACTTGCTAAAGTTGTGTTGTTTCACCAAGATAACGCCCCCGCACACAAGTCCCGAGTTGCGATGGCTGCTATCCAAGATGCTGGATTTGAATTGATGGAACACCCTCCATACTCACCAGACCTTGCACCCAGTGACTTCTACCTGTTTCCACGGTTAAAAGAACACCTGAGAGGTCACAGATATGCCAACGATGAGGAAGTGATCGCCGCCGTACATGATTTTTTAAGGGATCAAGATGAAGATTTTTTTAAGAAAGGAATCTTAGGTTTAGAAAAGCGATATATCAAGTGCATAAACCTAAATGGTGACTATGTCGAAAAATAAAATAATAATAAATAAAATATTACTGCTTCATACTCATTATCACTTTTTATTGAACACCCCTCGTAATTAGTGTATGTCATTAAAAAACTGTTTACAATTAGAATGCAGACGTTTTAATTATGAATTAATCATATATTTTTACTTCTAAGCTAAAATTAAGCACTTACTGTAAACAAACAAGGGTAGTTCAAATTATTCAAAACTGAATATATACTCTTAAACGGTTCAACAGAAATTTCATTTCGATTGTACAATGTGATGCGTTAGCCGCATGTGTTCCCTTAATTTACATTTCATAATGAATTTACTTCCACATAGTTTACAGCGGAAGGGGCGGTCGTCCATATGTCGACGAATGTGGTTACGAATTTCAGACTTCCTGCGGTAGCGCTTGGGACATAAATCACATTCGAATGCCTTTATTCCGGAATGAAAGACCGTGTGGCTCTCAAGTTCTAGTTTCGTAAGAAACCTTTTGCCGCATTGTTCGCAAACGAAGTTTCGCTCCTTTAAATGGTGTCTTCTAACATGATGCAATAGATTGCGAGGTGTGTCGAAAGTTCTGTCACACTCGTTACATTTCCTTACTGACTTCCGTACTCCGTGTACCTTCTCCAAGTGTTTGAAGCGGGTGTTGCGATCTTGGAAGACCTCGCTGCAGTATGTGCACGTGAACTTGCGTCCAGAATGAACGGCCCAGTTGTGGACATTCAAACGCGGGGCTGTTGTGAAAGCTTTGGGACAAAGTGGGCATTTAAATTTTCGCTCAGACATCATCTCTTTGTGCGCTCTCACGTGAGGCGCTAGACTTGCCGGTGTGATAAAACCAGCGGGACACTGAGGGCACTTATAATTACTGTAATGAGTATGCATGTGTTGTACAAGTTTGAAGAAATTGTGATGTTCAATTTGGCAGACAGCGCATTTCAGTTTCTCATCGTCGAATTTAAACGGAATGATACGATTGGTGAACTCTGAATGAATTTTTCTTTTGTGCTCATCAATTAAATGTTTAAACAAATCTTCTATAACGTCGATGCTAAGGTCACACAGTTTGCATTTTAGATTGGTTACGTCAACTTTAAGTAGAAAGCTGTGTTTGCTGTTTGTACTGGGGATAGTTAAATTGGATGGATCGGTATCGCTGTGGGTGTCGAGGGTGTGCTGTTTCAGATCCCGTGGGTCGGCGTACCGTTGCGGGCAGAAGCCGCAGAGGTAGCTGACATTTCCACTCCTGATTGGCGTTGCATTAGAACATTGCAATACTTCACTAATGATGTCGCGAATCTTGTTAATCTTTATAGTTGTGGATTTGAAACTAATTTCGCGACGCACTTGCCGTTTGACAGGATTAGGCTTCTCAGATGCTTGACGTTTTGCAGGAACGTTTTCAGGTTCAGGTTTTTCAGATTTTACGGTGTAAGAATTTAGAATTTTGGGTCCTTTCCATACTATTTTAATACTGCTTGTAGCTTTAGATGTTCGGTTAATGGGATCCTCTGTTTTATCCTGTCTGGAAGCTAAAGACTTACATGCCACAGGCTCTCGGCATGTAGCGTTTTGGGGTTTACCTATAAAGAAAAACAACCGTTAATCTACTTCGATTTTATTAGTTTCAATATTCTTAGGAATTTTGGCTTAAGCAGTAAAATGTGAATAGTTCAGCTGGGTGAGGCTCATGACGCACAGTCAAAATAGCTCTGTTTAAATTGGGTAAAGAATGAATAAGTTCGGTGTTTATTTGGATTTATATATTTATTTTATTTTTATCGTAATCATAATTATACGCATTATTACAGATAAAGATTACTCAATCAGATCAGAGTGAATCCTTTGCACGTGAGCCTTTAATACGGAATGATCTACAAAAATCTTGGTGCAAAACAAACACTGCAGGTCGCCGTGTGTCTTGACATGTTCTCTCAGGTCCGATTCGTCTACGAACACTGCTAAGCAGACTTCGCAAACGCAACTATCTTGAGTACACATCTCAGCCGACTTATGTTCGCGCATCTGTTTTAGAGTGTTAAATCCTTTCCCGCATGCGGCGCATAAGTATCTTCTTTCGCCCAAATGGTACTGCCTCATGTGCATCCTCAAGGCGCGAGGCGCTACAAACATTCTATCACATATCTGACATGACAGTTCCATGCTCTTTCCGTGAGCTTTATGCATGTGCCGCAGCTTCATGTTGAACTCCATGAATCGTTCGTCACAGTCTGGACACTTGTATCTTTTGCTGTTGAAGTGTACGGTCTTCATGTGCTGGTTCGCTCGCTGTTTGCTCGAGAACTCTTTGTCGCAAAAAGCACAAGGAGTAGGGGATACTTTGTGCCTGAGTTTGTGCCGAGAGAGCAATTCGCGGGTAACATATCCAGTATCGCACACATCACAAATAAAATTCCTGAAGTGCTGGTTCATGTGCTCCCGTAGGTGTCGGAAAACGGCGAATTCAACGTCACAAATCGCGCAACGTAGTTCAGGCGTATCAAACCTGAAAGGCAGGTATATATCCTCAACATCTGGTTCGACATTCATATCATGTCTGTTTTTAAAATGTGTAAGTAGTTCGGTTATATTTTTCACACCGAAGGCACACACAGTACATTGTAAGTCAGTGATGTCTAGTTTCCAAACAATTTTGACAAACTCCTTCATTCTTGATTGTATGAATTTCTCGTCCCTATGCTCTGTGACGAAATGTATTTTAAGTTCTCTGGATGTTTGTAAAGTGACTGGGCAGTAATGGCATTGTATGCCGACCATCATGTCTTTGTTTCTGATAGGATTAGCATTTGAATGCATGAGTATGTGAAGCAGATTATTCTTATGCGCCCTTACGGTTTTCATGGCGGCGCTGCGAGCCTTCCTCAAAACGGTCTTGGTCTCTTTCTTCGACATCTTTCTGCCGGTTTTACCTAGAAATAAAATTTTATCATTGTTATCTTCGCTTCTCCTGTGTATTTACGTGTAACTTAATTTCCAGCTTGAATGAATTATTTTTTATTATTTCCTTCCTCATAGGTACACCTTATAATGGGACCACCATAATTTTTACTTTTTGAGTCGGTTTTGAGGGAATTGCGTAGAAAAGAAACTCGATTGTTTTGAATAAATCCAGTTATAATGATATTGTAAATACATCACGTTACACTTGAGACCAATAGTAAGTTCCTAAACTAATAAATACGATTTAAAACAATGTTCGAAATAAATAGGCGGTTTATAATACCAAAGGTATACGAATATAGCATCCGCAATGCACTAAGTAATTAATTCAATCACTCCTTCTAAAATCTGTATTTCGCTTGTGTGCAGCGAACACAAATTTCTTAAAAGGACTTGGCCTCCATATTTCCATTGTCCCGTGGTTGTTCTACACTACTGCCCCATGGCGTAGTGGATAGTACCCTTGCTTGCCACGTCGAGGGTCGTGGGTTTGATCCCCACCGACACCAACAACAAGGTTTTCAAATACTTGTGTTAAGTCTGAGTATTTTCTATGCATTCAATTAAAAGTATTGATGAAATCAGCTATCTTGTTCCCATAGTACAAGCTTTGCTTAGTTTAGGGCTAGATGGCGCTGTGTGAAATGTCCAAGATATTTATTTATTCTCTAGGTGGACGCTGCGCATCTGTAAAACTAGATTCGACTTGAGGTTGAAGCTAGAGAGTGATTCACTTAGCCAATTCCTGTACAATCATGTTGCTCTTTGAGATCCCGTGGTTCTTCTTCATGTGTTTCCTCTTCGAGTTCTGCGTGGCGTACGCCTTGCCGCACACTTCACATTTGAACTTCCTCTCGTTCGTATGCGTCGCCATGTAATGTCCCAACATATGCCTTTTGATGAAGAAGCCCATGGAACACACGGAGCATTCGTACGGTCTCTCTTTTAGGTGGACGCTGCGCATATGTAAAACTAGATTGGACTTTAAATTGAAGCGTTTATCGCACATGTCGCATTTGATGCCCTCGACGTTGTGTACTTGGGACATATGGCGCGTCTTCTGGTAGTAGTTCTTGAACCTGGCTTTGCATATCTGGCAGACGCTGTCGCCGGCTATGCCTTTGTGCTCTGTATTTACGTGTGCTTTCTTCTTCGACTCGGCGGCGAAGACCAGCCCGCATATTTTGCACGGGTAGCTGGATTTCTTCTTACCGTGTGTCGTCTCGTGTCGGTTCAGTCGGAAGCTATTGACGAATCCCGCGCCACATATCGTGCAAATGAAGTTTCTATAATGGACATTCATATGTTGCATTAGTAGTTTCATATTGTGGAACGGTTCGTTACAGAGACAGCATTTTATTTGCTGGTTATTGGTGAGTTTGAACGGTTGGAAATAGTCGGTGACGTCTAAATAGAATTTCTTGTCGTGCACCGTGACTAGATGTTCCATTAAAACCTTTATGGTTTCCATGGGTGTTTCGCATAGTAAGCATTTGAGATCGACTACGTCTAGGAAGGCTACGAAGCTGGCCATGCCTGAGCCAGCTTTGTAAGTGGGTTTCTCTTTGTCGTGATCGTTGTGTGTATGGCTGCGGAGCACGTTTGGATCGGGGTACGTTTTGAAGCAGTACGCACAGATGTATCCGGCATCGTTCCGGTCTTTAAAAGGGGTGGCGTTTGAGAACTTTAGTAGAGTGGTAAGATTATGCCACTGTTTCTTCATTTCCGGTATATGTTTCTCTTTATAAGCTAACTTATCTACAGGCGGTGCGGCGGTTTCCTCCTTTATCCGTTTTTGTTTGCGTGTGCCCGCTTCGCCTATAAAAGAAAAACAATCTCTTGATAGGGCGTTCGGTCTTCAATTATTTTCTAAGCAGTCTAAGCACCATACACACAACTTCTAAAGAAACTAAATGAGAAAGAAAACTCGTAACTAAGTGGCGCCATTCTAATTAAGATTGTGTCAGAATATGTCAATGTCTTTTGTATCGACGCCTTCAGGTTCAGTTGACCTGAGGCCACCTGCAAATAGCTCGGTTTCCCTATTAATTAACTCAATAGCATGACTGCCACATGTTAAGAGGTTTAGTAAAGAATTATTGTTTTTGAATGTTTAATATAGGAAATTCAATAGAATTCAGGTTTTTATCCGTTCGTTGGACGACCCGGTCCGGACTCGAAAAGATGAAGTAGAATATTAATCGAATACATTTCAAACTATAATATGTATGTAGTGTATTGGTTTAACTCTGTATGTAATGCACGTTCATTAACAGTATAAAATAAGGTTCCCAGGTTAATTAGTTATAATTATGAGCAAGAATAACTAACTTTTGTGCTTATAACTACAATCACTTTTAAATTAAATTTTTTGCTTGTTTTTAATTTATTTTCAACTACATTCAAATTTTCTGGCTTGCATTTATGTCTAAATTTACTTTTGCATATAATAAAACCTATGATTTAACTAACAGATATATTGTATTCAAAGCTCACAGTGATCAAAGGTTTCCCGCGACACAGGTTCGGCTAGTGCGGGGACCCGGTAATATTAGTGTATTTTGGTAAATAAAGTATACTGTACTAGCAGCCCGCCCAGCGGTTTCACCCGCTGCTACTTACCTGTTTTCCGTAGAAATTGGATCTTTGCCCGTAGTAAAAGTCCATTACTCCGATCCAGCAGAGGTAAATGTGCGAGCAGAAGCGGCCCGTCATGCTGAGTAACTTTTACTTTGAAGCCATTGCCGTATCTCTTATTGTTTATATGGGATGCTGGTGGTCTACATCAGATACTTCAGACCCTCGTGACCATGTGCCAGCAGAAGCGGCCCGTCATGCTGAATAACTTTTACTTTGAGGCTTTTACCGTATCTCTTATAGTTTATATGGGATGCTGGTGGTCTACATCAGGTACTCCAGACCCTCGTGACCATTTGCCAGCAGAAGCGGCCCGTCATGCTGAATAACTTTTACTTTGAAGCCATTATCGTATCTCTTATAGTTTATATGGGATGCTGGTGGTCTACATCGGGTACTCCAGATCTTCGATGACCATGTGCCAGCAGAAGCGGCCTGCCATGCTGAGTAACTTTTACTTAAAAACTATTACCGTATCTCTTATAGGTTAGATGGGATGCTGATGATGTTCATCAGGTACTCCAGATCCTCGATGACCATGTGCCAGCAGAAGCGGCCCGTCATGATGCACAACTTTTCTTTGAAGCCATGGCCGTATCTCTTATAGTTTAGATGGGATGCTGGTGGTCTACATCAGATACTTCAGACCCTCGTGACCATGTGCCAGCAGAAGCGGCCCGTCATGGTGGACAACTTCTTCTATGAAGCCATGACCGTATCTTTTATAGTTTAGATGGGATGCTGGTGGTCTTCATCAGGTACTTGTACTCCAGATCCTCGAAGGCTGACAAAAAGTAGTCCATGTCCATCTTTACTATGCTAGTAATATCAGTACCAAATTTCGCGAAGATCGGTAAAGCGGTTTGGCTTATTTGGGTAATATCCGCTGTATTTCCCGCTTTTCCTGCTGCTAACCGTTTTCCCGTAGAAATGAGGAATTTTCCCCGTGGTAAAAAGTAGCCTATGTTACTCAGGAATGTTGTAGCTTTCTAATGGTGAAAGAATTTTCGAAATCGGTCCAGTAGTTTCGGAGTTTATCGATTACATACATACAAAAAAACAAACAAACAAACAAAAAAACAAACAAAGTTTTCCTCTTTATTATATTAGTGTAGATTTGTATTTTTGGAAAACTTCCAAAATTTCACCGCAGGCAGGATTTGAACCTGCGACCTTCGCGGCATCAGTACTGCCGACGCCCTAACCAACTGGGCTACCGCGGTTCCAATCGAGCCCACGAAATTAAGGAAGTGTATCTTGTCCACTATCGCGTGGATGGGCTCCATCTACCGGGATAGTTTTGCAACTAATTCCCAGCGACTAATTCATTCTTTACAGATTGAATGTAGTCAAAGCGATGAAAACCCGCGATAAATTGAATACCAAATTTTAAAACACTTCTCGTGTTAGTGTGTGTGTTAGTCGTGTATTTGTATTTTGTAATTTAAGTCGAAATTGTATCTAATAGGTACAAAATTAAACGCCAAACTATTCAAATACATTTTTTTATTTAAACACACATCTCTCTATTCCAAACGCAATAATATTTTTATACTAAGTACTAAATATTACTAAACAAATTACAATAACATAAAATTAGGAAATACGCTCGAATTTTGAGTATGTACTATGGAACGCTTTTGTAAAAGATTATGAAGAAAAAAAATATTTCGACGATTTGCCAAAAATAATTACATTAATCATGTAGATTTATAATTGATCAATCACCAAATAATTAGGTTTAGTAATGTTACAAGCTTCACATATTCTCTATTTAGTTAGGCTAAAGAAAATAAGATATAATAATAAGGGCTCAGAGTTTTTTATAACGTTAAGTTAGCAATCCGCATCTAAAATACAAAATTTATAGAAATGTATTTTTCAAGGCATTGACGGAAAGTCAGAACGTAAACCTACTGATACGTAGACGGTAAGGACTATCCGCTATCAATGTCGTGACTAGCCTAAGCGAGAGGCCAGAGTTACGCTGGTCGCAATACTTGGATACTACGACCAGTACAACTTGCCCTCCCGCTTAGGCTGGTCATTAACTATGAAAGCGGATATTATACATTAATTCTTGAAAATAAACCCAATACACGTAACTTTCATTTTGTCTTTTTCTGGACACAACGTGAAAAAAAAACGTAAATGACATTTTGATTGCGTAGTAGCAATTATTGTTACAAGAATTACAGTATAATCACTAAAATTGTTGATAGATAGCAGTGGCGAAGAGTGAAATTCTTGCGAAATTAGGCCGGAGCGGAGCAACAAAATGTACCTACTAAATGAAAGTAGATTGATCAGAAAGTATGGATTTGTAGATTTCTGATGGGAAGCCGATAGGAATCGTCATGTATAGACCCATCGCCACTGATAGATAGTTAAACCGAACACTACGCATAAAATAATAGTCTAATATCTAATTCCTAAATTTTATATACAACAGATTGATCATTTGTCATAACCAATTACGTTGTGATGGTATAATATTAACTAAATAATTTTTCATCAATCATGACATGATTTTTTTAAACGATAAAGTACCTAAAACAAGTATTTACAAATTAAAATTATAACGATGGCCATTTTAAACGGTATTTTTACTCTATTCTTAATTTCGTCACGAATTTTTAAATGTCTTAGTTACGACTATGACGTTTTTGAACAGTGACTATCTATGCATTTTATTTTGTTTAGACCGCGTTCACACAGGCGACTTTGTTGCTAGGAGACACACGGTATCTAGGTTCGTTTCTACGTGTTTGAAAGGGACTTCCGATTAGCCAAAGTTGCCTAAGTGTGCACGTCTGGTTAGGAATAAACGCTACATACTTGTACAGTCTAATAAGTTACTAACTAGAGCAGTACAAATTGGAACTTTTTACAAGGTATAAATTCTCTCGACTATTGCTTTATGTTTCGAAAAGTAAAGATGGTTTGAAAAATTCGTTACAATTTGAATTTATTCTTTATGTGAAGAATAAACTTTGCTCGAATTGATACAAAAAGATTTCTTGTAGATGGCGCTAATGTCAAATATTGAATCAAAAGAAGCCAACCAATATCACCGATAGAGTTAAAGCCCTATGCAAATACGAGCGAATCTGCTGCGGTACACGGTATTTTAATTGTAAGTCGCGCAGATAACGATTGTACTTATGTAGCCTTAAGGTGCAGAATGTCCATTTTGCAAAATGTCCAGTGGTGAAAAAATTACCAGTTTGCATAATGTCCAGTTTGCAAAATGTCCAGTTTGCAAAATGTCCAGTTTGCAAAATGTCCAGTTGCAAAATGTCTAGTTTCAAGATGATCTAATTTGAAAAATGGCCAGTTTGTAAAAGTACAATTAGAGAAATTAGGGGTGAGTTCAGACCATGAAACCAAACAACTTTCCCCAAAACACATGGGTCAGTGACCCAGTATTTCATATAAATTGGACTTACTGCGAACTGGACATTTTGCAAACTGGACATATTTTCACCACTGGACATTTTGCAAAATGGACATTATGCACCTAAAGGTTATGTAGTAGGTTGTCAACAATTTTGTTACCAATTCGGGATTTGTTCTTTATCTGCGCGACTTGTATAAATAGTCAAGCGATTGAGTTTAGTCTACTTACGTACCGCGGTTGTCCCGCTCATTGCGTAGGGCTTCAAACATACGATACATCTAAGTTGTAATAGAGTCGGTTTGGTACGCAGAAAGTAATGTGAAATTTTTGATTTCGAAATACAGGGTATAAGGGACGGTGTGCCGAAAACTTTGCAGGCCTGATCACACCATGAAACTGAACAACTTTTACTATAGAGCCAATGGTGGAAAAAGAGAAAAAATTTCTGACTTTATGGATTGGGAATACAAAGTCAGTCAGTTGATCGCGAATTTTGTACGGGAGATCGGAATTTTTTCTCGTTTCCTACCATTGGCTCCATAGTAAAAGTTGTTCAGTTTCATGGTTTGATCACGCCTGCAAAGTTTTCGGTACACCGTCCCTTATACCGTATACTAGTATTGAATGACTTTGCAAACGGGTATGGCACCTAAACAAAATTAGTAAGATGGCGGCGCGTGCTGCTGTTGAATCTGCTGTTGCTGATGCTGCTGCAATTGCTGATGATGGATGACGGCTTGTTGATGTTGCTGCGGATGTTGCTGCTGCGGATGTTGCTGCTGCGGATGTTGCTGCTGTGGATGCTGTTGCTGTGGATGTTGTTGCTGTTGATGTAGTATTTGTGGATTCTGCGGCAGCGGAGACGGGTTCGAGTTGCTCTTTCTGCTCTCCTCGGCGATCTGTTTCAGCGTCATATCCCTATTGTCGATCAGGTGTTTCACGTCGTCAAACTCTTTGAAAATGTCCAAGTCGTCTTGATGGAGACGCACGTGACTTTTCAAGCTGCATTTTTGCATGAAGGTCTTTTTGCAGATCTCGCACTGGTACCTCTTGTCCTCGTCGTGAACCTTCATATGCTCTTTTAAGTTTCGGAATCTGGCGAATGTCTTGCCGCACACCTCGCAAGAACACACTTCGCCGCCCTCGTGCCTCGAAATGTGATCGGTGAGACCGCGTTTAGAGAAGAATTTCGCGTTACACTGATCGCAGAGATAGCTCTTTTGTTGTAAGTGGTGATGTTTGATATGCCTGTTGAGTTCGAACTTCTTCTTGTACGTCTTGTTGCAAGCGTTGCAAGGGTATATGACTGGGGTTTCGTTGTGCATTTTGACCATGTGCTCGCTTCTGTCGTAGTAGGAGACGAAGATTTCCGGGCAGTGCGGACATTTGTTCCGCAACCAACCGCCAGTGTGGACACCCTTTTCGTGGTTGCGTTTCTTTGTCAGCGAAGTGTAGGATTTCTCGCAGTAATCGCAAGGGAAGTGGCCCTGGAAGTGCGTGTTACCGTGCTTTCTGAGGGCCGCAATCGTAATGTACCCAGCGCCGCATTTTTTGCAGCAGTAGTTCCTGTAGTGGCTACTCATGTGGTGGTAGAGATTCTTGAAAGAAATGTGCACTAGGAGCAAATGACGCAAGTGAAATTCGTGCCGTTTTCCAAGCGGAACGGAAGAATTATGTCTTTTATATTCTTATGAATGACTTTCTTGTGAGTTTCGATGAGATGATCTTTGAGATCGTTTAGATCCTTCATAGTCGTATGGCAGACGTTGCACCTAAGATCAGTGATATCGACTTTGATGGGGTTGTAGCTGAGTTTGTAATCGATCATGGTGTTGAGTTTGTCTTTCTCCGATTGCTGCGCCGTGTGTGCTCGTAGGTCGTCGATGTTTTTGAAGTACTTGGCGCAGTAGAGGCACGAGAAGCCTTTCTGTGTCTTATCCCTAAAGGGGCTGGCGTTACTGTACTGCAGTATGGCGGTAAGGTTCACCCTGTGCTCTACGCGTTCGGGCGTGGCGCTATCGTCGCCTTTTTTCTTTTTCCTTCGTTTGGTGCCCTCCGTTCCTATAACAAGAAACGTTCATCTCATTATCTTTGTTTTGGTTCTTCTCTTATCTATTTCTATTATCTTCTTATTAGCTAGCTTCTTTCGCTGGTTTGGTATTTCGCTTTGTTTTATGCAAATGTCCATTCCATTTTTTATAGCGTTTTTCCAAGGAGTTTCTGAATAAAAATCCAGTTTTGAGTCATTGGTTAGGGCCATTAATAAAAGCTGTTAGAAGCATAAAGACAAAGTTTCAGAGGCAAATAAATGATGTGTAATAAAGTGATGGTAGAAGACAATCAACAATGCCATGAGGCGTATTTTTCAATCAGTAGAAATCAGATTTGGCAGTCTGATGCATAATCAGACTGCCATGAGTTGTCCAACCAATCGTATACACTTTCAAAGTCATAAATACTATTGATTAAACAACTCGACGGGAGACTGGCGAAACCCCAATCAAATATCTACTGATCCAAAAAAACATAATTTCAAGGAATCATAGAAAGTAGCCGGTGCAAGTATCTAGCTAAATTTGTGGTGAAACGTGTTCTGTACCTAATGGAAAATTAGCTCTATCATAATTGAAATAAAGCCAATACTGGCTCTCTTCGTGTGTGACACTGAGTCGTCTAACGCCCGAATGAACCTCAATGTCAGAGTTTTAAAACCGCCACTAAAGGTAGCAACCCGCTTGACATGGTTCTGTAACGGCCACAGTCTAAGTAATATTGTAATCAGAGATTGTATTACATAAATGATTCCGACTTAAGCGGTTAAGGGTATAAACGTCATACCGTAATGTCAGGTTTTCATAAGGTTTCAGTACCTTTTTTCACTAGCGCAACTTTAACAGACAGCTAGTTTTTACAGTACCTAAAACACTATTATAAGGGTTTTGCAAATACACCTCTCGCGTTACTGCAACGTCGCTCAAATACAACGCAATGTATTTTTGAATATCGAAACTATACCAGTTAAATAAAGGTAGAAGCAGTAGCACTATTTTTTACCGATACCTAAAGTTAATAATCATAAACTTTTTTCCGTCTACCTTTAAAAGGTATACCGGTACCGTTATTATACCGGTAGCTTAACCCTGTATACTAATCGAAAAAGTTCCCTGATTATAATATGGACATGTGCATACGGCTCCGATGTTCGGGCAACGAGGCGAATATCAATCTTATTCAAGTTGCGATAAAGCTTATTTTAAATCTGCTAGTGATCCCGGCTCGTATCAAATGGAGCTAGATTTATGCCTAAATGGTTAAGTGCGAGTTCGATGAACGTTGTAGTGTAGAACAAATAATCCAGTCTCTTTATATCGGTCCCCAAGAGGAATAAATTGAATAAGTTGATAAATAAGAGGAATAAGTTGTATTTTTTTATATTAGAGATAATTATTTGCGCATATAATCTAAGAAGCGTATTGTGGGGTTATGCCGCACGTAAAATACCCAAGATATTTGAACGGCAAGTTTTAAGAAAAAGGTTATTATAATTGAGTTGGATGGCCTACGAGATAAGCGTGTTTTAGTTTCAAAGAAAATGTGTTTTCACGAACATAGTTACAATTTTATTCTGATCATAAGAAGACTTTGATTTTAGTTAACTACTAAAATTATACTGGTTGGTTAACCGTACAACAACAAACTACATAAAATGTCCAAAAGACTTACCTTCTACGATAGAAAAGACAAATCTTCGTATTTCAACTATACATATCGTGAAATACGTTCAAATATGTCTATTATTTTCTCCTTGAATATAAAAATCTCCGTCACCAAGGCGAACTTACGATAAAGCACTTGAATTTTCGAGTCTTTACAATTTGGAAAATACTAAATTACCTACATAATAATTTTGTCATTGTTTATGCCAGGTCTGTAGCTAACTATTTAAAGCGTTTAGCCAAGTATGTATGTAATTGCACTTAGAATGTACAAAAGATTATTAAATTCGATTATTAATTCTCTATTAATAAAACTCTTTACAATAAACGGACTGTACAAGAGCTGTTCGCATATTTTTGAAACGGTAGAATAGAAATCAGATTTCAAGAGTAAAATTGTTTCTATTAATAGAAACGACGCAGCTTAAAGTTTGTGGTTAAAAAACCAACACAGTAACATAGATAATTTGGTCAAAGAGTTCAACTTCGAGTTGCAAAGGCAACTTGGTCAAATTGTAAAATTCAGAATAATACATAAAGCACTTCAATAAAACTTTAAAACACATGCATAATAAAAATTAGGTAGTGCAAAGTTACTCGGCATACAAATGAAAACGCTCAGTTTTCGATATTTAATATTAAAATAATCCAAGCATCCATAACGACACTACACGAAACCCTAACATGAGACTTACCTTACTTATTTAAGACAGACAGGTAATTGAACCCTGTACCTTTTTCTTCAACATAACTTCCAAATCTCGTCGCAACATATTTTGATATTCTATACTATAACCGCGTCATGCTCTCTTTTAGACGACAAAATTCGTAGCGTAAAAATACTTGATTAAAAAGTCGTAAAGAATGTTTATGCATACATACAGAAATATTTTACGGAGGGTAGACAGAGACTATGTTCTTCCCCTTGCTACGATAAGGACACACCTCTTTCACTTCATCAACTTTCATCACATCCTGAATTTAGACAATAACCTTTACTGCAACTTTTTTGAGATAAATTACTAAACCAATAAAAAAGTATACGGTAGAAACCGTTAAGGTATAGAAGGTAAAACATACATACCTAAACTAGTTTAAAAATTTGCATTACATTTAACCTCGCACACTGGTGGACACGTAGCTCGCATAAGCCCACAGCTGGACATAGACCGTCATACTGACAGCAAAAAACACCTAACCCACTGCTGGTCATAAATCAGATTAGAGGCCTACAAGTTAGCCAAGCATGCTAATATTGAGCCGCGGTAGCCCAGTTGGTAGAGGCGTCGTCGGCAATGCAAATACCGAAAGTCGCAGGTTCAGTCAAATTCTGCCAACGTAAAAATTTGCAAGTTTTCCAAAATAGTTTGCAGCCTAAAAAAGGATTACAGACCACTGGTAGACATGGACCTTCACCCTGGTCAGGGAATGTTTAATACTATCCGGACTAGGCTAGGAGTTAGCGAGCGCAGTGTAGTATTTACATGAAACACTGCTGACTAGTTATGGCCCTATTTCGAAACCCGCGAGACGAAATAGTAGAATTTAAGCCGTGACAGAGGCCTATTAGTAGTAGTAGTTGGCGATTTAAAAACTCTTAACACCGGGATTCATCGAGGCGTTCGTCGCCTCTGTGTCCCACTCAACAGAATAGCGTGCCAAAATTTTAACTCTTCATACATACATATATCACGCCTAGAGGTATATCCCCTGCGGGGTAGGCAGAGCTTAAACGACTGTGAATGACCATACTGCTGTCACCGTAATACACATCAACTCTTAAATCCCTTAGCCGCTACTTAACCCGCCGAGAAAGTGTGGCAGGGTATGTCATACCCAGACTGCTACTTATCTGCGTATATTTTTGTAAACTACTGCAATTTTTTCTTGTCCCTCCATGTAGCTGCAGTTAAAGATGTGGGGAAAAGGATATTTTCTCCAATTTGCTCGGAAATGGCTTCATTACTTTAAAAAGAATACGTCAATGGGCTCATTTATGTAGTCAAGGCGCAGAGGACTGTAATAGAAATTGCCGGACTAGGCCGGCAAAAAAAGGTTCTTTAACTTCACACTTTCGTGATTAGGTGTTTTATGGAACACAATTTGTTTGAAGTTTGAAGGCTGAATGTGAATTTCCCGCGCATTCTTTATGAAACGGAACGTAACCAAAACCAGCGCATGCGCTTTGCGAACTTTAGAAGTTACGAAGTGTCAATTTTGTCACGATTAAATATTTATTATTTATGTTTCCTTGCAAATTGGAGAAAAGCACTATACGAACCTCGGCCGGTATAACAATTTCTGGTCTCGTTTACTTTAGAAGGCCTCGACTTCGTCTCGGCCTTCAATGCCACTCGACAAGAAATTGCTATATACTCGGCCTGTTACGTAATGTACTATTACGCGGTCGTATTGTAACACAAACCAGAGTCGGAAATAATCACGTATAAAGTGCTATCGGGTACGTAATACCCTGCCACATAGTTGGCGTATACATTTTTTGACAAAATTATGCTTTAATGTTTATTTATTTCGATTATTTTGTGTATTATTTTATAAAGTTAATATTAAATTTGAGTTATTCTCAACTATAAATAAGACTAAGAACTATTTTTGACGAAGTTTCGCAAGAATCTTCAGTAGGTTCAAGCCCTGAGAATGAAATCGACCATACGTTTTGTATGCAAAATTGACTATATTGGACTCAAATTATTAAGGTGTTATCATTTTTGCAACCTTGAGAGTTATATATTTTTGATAACGTGTTTTATTATATTTTTGTGTTTTATGAAGTTTTTTAAAAATTTCTTTCATTTTATAATATTTTGAGGCTAGTAAAAGATGTGCTTATTTTTTTACCTTGAAATTACCTTGTTTCATTTCTTTAATGTTTATTTCTTCATGAAATAGTGCTATAATACCTAACTTTTATTTTTTACATTTTTAATATACGCTACTTGCATAGACTATCAATAACAAATATTAAGACCAATTAGAAAAATAAATATAGGCAATAAAAAATCTGGGTATGTCATACCCTGCCACATCGCCCGTGTAACTTTTCCTCGCCACAACCTGCGCGGGTTAATACACCCACGGGAAAGATATGGGGTGATGCTATTCTTAGTCGGCACGACACGGCACTTTTTCTTTGGATTCCAGGGTTTATCGAGTCGTTCGTCAAGTCGAAGAAAGTTACTAGATATCTACACACATAGAGGTAATTTAAAAAAATAGTGTTGTCAAGATGCTTGGTGAAAATGCTCTAGAGTAATTTTGCAATACCGTCTTAAATCTAAACATACATCTAAATAAGATTAATTGGAAGGTATCAGGAAAGCTTACATTTAAGTTGATTTGTCTTTGACTATAGTTTCCTACTTAAATATTAATTCAGTTCGTTAAATGAAAAATAATGTTCTGTTTGTATAGAAAATCTAAATCTAGCGTTATATACCTAAGCTTATTTATTCTGGCGCTTGAGTAAGTCCTTTTAAAAACAGAGGTATAAAAGCTGTAATAGGTCCTATTTGAAGTTGAATGAAGACCCATTTTATGGCAAATGAAGTCTTACTTGAAGGAAAATTAAAACTTATTAGAAAGCGAATGAAGTCACATTCTAATTTCGAAGAACAAAGTTCTATTTGCAGGCAACTGAAGTATTATATGAAGGCGAGTAAAGTCACATTTGATGGAGGGTAAAGTCCCATTTAAAGGCGAAAGATGTCACATTTGAAGGTGAATTAAGTCACATTTAGTGGTGAATGAAGTCACATTTGAAGGTGAATGAAGTCACATTTGAAGGTGAATGAAGTCACATTTGAAGGTGAATGAAGTCACATATTTAGAGACGAATGAAGTCACATTTGAAGGCGAACGAAGTTCTATTTGCAGGCAACTGAAGTCTTATATGAAGGCGAGTTTAGTCACATTTGATGGAGGAAAAAGTCCTACTTGAAGGTGAATGAAGTCACATTTGTAGGTGAATAAAGTCCCATTTGAAGGAGAATGAAGTTATATTTGAAGGTGAATGGAGTCCCATATGAAGGTGGATTAAGTCCCATTTGAAGGTGAATGGAGTCCCATTTGAAAAGTCAAATTTGAAAATGAACGATGTCCCATTTGAAGGCAAATGAATTCCCATTTGAAGGTGAATGAAGTCCCATTTATTTGAAGGTGAATGAAGTCCCATTTGAAGGTGAATGAAGTCCCATTTGAAGGTGAATGAAGTCCCATTTGAAGGTGAATGAAGTCCCATTTGATGGTGAATGAAGTCCCATTTGAAGGTGAATGAATTCGCATTTGAAGGTGAATGAAGTCCCATTTGAAGGAGAATGATGATCTATTTGAAGATGAATGAAGTCGCATTTGAAGGCGAAAGAAGTCACATTTGAAGGAGAATGAAGTTGCAAGAAAACGTTGTCTGATATGAAGGCGAATGAAGTCATTTTAAAGGTGATTGAAGTCCCATTTGAAGGTCGATAAAGTCTCATTTGAAGGAGAATGATGCTCTATTTGAAGGCGAATGAAGTCTCATTTGAAGGAGAATGAAGTCCGATTTGAAGGAGAATGAAGTTCTATTTGCAGGCAAATGAAGTCTTATATGAAGGCGAATGAAGTCATTTTGAAGGTAAATGAAGTCTCATTTGAAGGTGAATGAAGTCCCATTTGAAGGTGAATGAAGTCTCATTTGAAAGTGAATGAAGTCCCATGAAGAAGGTGAATGAAGTTCTATTTGCAGGCAAATGATGTCTAATATGAAGGAGAATGATGACACATTTAAAGGCGAATGAAAGCCTACTCGATGGTGAACAAAGACACATTTGAAGGTAAATATAGTTTTATATGAAGGTGAATGTAGGTCCATTGGAAGGTGAACGAAATACCAATAGAAGGTGAATAAAGAACCATTTGAAGGTGAATGAAATCCCATTTGAAGATGAGTGTATATATGAATAAGTCCTTCTTGAACAGCGGAACAGCGTCCGTCTGGCCGAAGACCGGTTGGGCGCCCCCGGTACCGCTGGTGTGATGTGGTGGAAGCGGATCTTCGCGAGCTTCTGGCGAGCGATTGGCGGGAGACCACTCAAGACCGAGACAAGTGGCGAAATCTCGTATCGGAGGCCAAGACTCACTTTGGGTCCTCGAGCCGGCGTAGTAAGTAGTAAGTAAGTAGTGAACAGCGGAAATGAATAGAATCAGGACCTAGTTCAAAAATCACTGATATGTTCAGAAGAGCAAAGTTTCACTTTTAACAGGGGTTTCCAAGGGCCAATGATGAGAAATCCTACTTTAGGCGCTAACTACACGGGCGAGACGAAGACAAGACATGAGACGAAGACGCTGGAAACCGTTGCCATATAAAATGTATGAAATAGAAGAGATAGAAGAGACGACGGCTACGCACGTGAAACGCGCTACGCATCGATGACGGCTGACGAACACTTGTCTGACAGGTGTCATCTTACGTGTAACGTCACACGTCTCATCTGTGAAGGTAGCCCCGTTTAGAAGAGCTTGAGGTCGCCATATTTTAATCACCTACGCTAGACATTTTGATAAATTATTGTATGTAGCTTTTCCAATACCTTCCAAAGTGATTCACGGACTGTGTATAAACGAGGGCTTATTTCAACTCCAAATATTAAGGTGACTATAATATTTGTTTAGTATTTGTAATTTTATTTACATACGCTGTTTTTTTTTTTCGAATGTTCCGTATTATTGGTTTAATCCCACTTCTGATACCAGGTAAATAAATTTTTCATATCAAGGAATATCTAATATCCAAGTTTACTTACCTACATGGGAATAATCTTCTTATTGAATAAAACACACTTCACTTCGCGAAAGTAAGTAAATTCGGTCAAAATTATGAATAGTTCACCTTAACACTGGTACATTCAAATTAATTTAAATAAATCATCAAGATTTTTAATTTTATGAGTGATAACCTAACCTAGCTATGCGTCACTATAAATAGTGATATAACTAACTATAATATGCATAAATTGTGTATTGAAATACCGAACCTGTAAAAAAAGTCTACCTTCGTACAGTAAAATCGCTTCGTACCTGCTACGTCAGTACAAATATCGTCGCGAAACCAACAATCGTGTTTTGTAAGAAAGATATTTATTATTTTATTTGTATTTTTTTGGCAAGCTATCTGATTTAATCATCACTATAATCTGTAAGAAGACTCGCTGCAGTCGGGGTCATAGACAGTGGTATAATAAATACTACCTAGCCTTTATAAATAATTAATTATGTCATAGCAACAGTGCTAATACAGGGTTAAATTTTACTAGTGACCGATAGTGAATACTTAGAACCCGCTGGTAATAAGGAACAACTTTCCCCAAGGAACAAAGGTCGAAATAAGACAAAACTTGCCTCTAATACTAGCTGAAATCAGCTGATCGCCTGTTTCGTATAGTAGGTCCAACTTTTTTTCATATTTTGACCTACGTGCCTTAGGGAAAGTTGTTCCTTATCACTAGCCTTTTCCGAGTTTTCGCTATCGGTCACTAGCAAAAATTCACCTCAGTTTAATTAATTTATAAAGGTCGGGGTATTATTTATTACACCACGTTTTATGATCACGATCGCAGCCACCTTACAGACTATAGTATCGTTTTTTTGTCAAAGTGTTTATTATTATTTTGTTTTGTTTTTAAAACGTCCCTAAGCCTCGTTGTACACACAGCCGCGACCACTCGATACAAAAACTTAGCACTTACGTTTGGAGCTCTCGCCATCCTCCTTTTTGAGTTTCTTGGCGCGCGACGTTGACGCCTTGGCGGCTTTGCCGCGCTTTTTCGGCTTCTCTTCCACTTCCGTTTTGACTGGGACTTCGTATTCTGCAAGCAAAAGTTATGTTAGACGATATCTTGTAGGGACTACCTGTCATACAAGGTCTTGGCATCCCAAATCGAGTAACCTGCACAGACCAAACATTCATTGAAATATTAGTAGTGATTCTTTCTGGCATGATTGATAACATTGAACGCACCCACACACTTATTGAACTCATGGTATAATAAGATACTCCGCCTGGTATTTCTTTCCGAGACTCGTGAACCACGTGACCAACACAAGACTACGTCATCATGCTTGTGGGTTACCAGAATTACCCACTCTTATGATGTTTTTTGTAAATCATTTATGATACTGTTAACTAATAAATACAATTGAAGTGTTGTTGTAAAGTTCAAGTTAATACACACGTAAATCTAAATTATAAAATTATTAAGAAATATTTTAACCCATTGTTCTGAGATTCAATTTACCCCATAACGTATTTTATTGAAATAAAGTGGCAATACTAAGTGACGTTGTCTTGTGTTTCTCTGGGAAGGAAAGACCATGTTTTATTAGACTATGATTGAACTTAGTAAATGTACCTAGTAAAGTATAGCTCTATAGCACATATCATCCAAGGTCTGAGGAAAGCACCATACCCACCATTAAGTGTACCTATACTTACATCTCGTCTCACCAAATTTTTTAAATTTGGAAAATACGAACTTCTGTATCTGCACAACATTGTATAAATATGTACGTACATACATGATGTAAAGAAAATGAAAATATTCCAGCAATGTGGGACACCGAGTCCAACGACCTGATGAACCATGGTGTCCGTTTTTCAACCGCCTACTACAAGTAGCAGGTCACTGACATGGTTGGGTAACACCCACCGTCTAAGTAACCATCTCGCTTTCGGCTAATCAGGCAGTTCAGTCTGCAATGACTTAACCAGACTGGGAACAAATTCACTAAGATAAATATCAACACGTGAACTGACCCACCGGGTATCGAACTCGGAACCTCGGCGCAGTCGCACTACCATTGCGCCACAAAGAGACAAGAACTCAAAAAGGAAAATAATTAAGGCGTAAGGCTGCCCCCACATTGGGCGTTGGTCGAGCGTACGCGTTTCCTGAGCGTACTGCCGACGTCGGCGCGGCGCGGACGTCGCGTCAGCGCACCGTCTGCGGGGCGCGGGCTTCGCGTTGTCGCCGCGCGGGCTTCGCGTTGTCGCCGCGCGGGCGCTGCGTGAACGCCGCGCAGACGCCGCGCTTACGGCGCGTTCCACGGGCGTTCGGCCACCCGTGCCCCCTGCACACATTTCCACACTGTCCGCCTTGTGACTGACTGAGATGCTAGCGGGCGCTCGACCAACGCCCTGTGGGGGCAGCCTAAGATGTGTGTGTGTGTGTGTGTGTGTTTTGTGTGTGTGTGTGCGCGTGCGTGTGTGTGTGTGTGTTTGACTGACCTGTCCCCGAGTAGTCATCATCCAGAGTGCTGTCAAGTACGTTGTCATTGTCCGAATCCTCTTCGTGTTGCGGTGACAGCTCCACTTTGACAATCTCATCTGCGGGAAAAATAAAATTACTGACCTATCTGTTGGTATTTCTTTATCTTTAACCCGACCATAACAGTCACAATAGGTCCACAGCTGGACATGGGCCTCCCCCTATCGGGGATTATTGCCATACTCACCTCACCACGCTTGGAAGGCCGATTGGCGAGCGAAATGCAAGATGTTACATTGACAGGGAACGCTGCTGCCCATTCCCTGGATGAGTATCCCTAAGTCGCATTTTACGACGCCCACGGGTAGTATTGGGGTAATGCTATTCTAAGCCAGCATCACACGGCATCTTTAACCCAAAAGGGTATTACAAGCCGAAAGGAGGTCAAGGTACTCATGAAACTGAACATCCAAATTGACTCAATGGCTGGTACTTTTTGTATGCGTGACCCATTTTTTTTTTCATATTTCGATTCATGTTCCACGGGGAAAGTTGTTCAGTTTTTACCTTGACCTACTTTCGGCTTGTCCCTTATCCTTCCGTCCCTATACCCTTTCGGTTACTCCCTGTATAGCAAATGCTGAGTAAGATAGGTACATAATTTTAAAATTTGTGCCTTTAGGCTGAATGCTTGATGAGATCACAAATACATTTTCTATTCTATTAAGAGTTAAAGCAACATTGGTTTACGGCTGGTATAAAATCTTTGGTAAAATTTCCACCACAGGCAGGATTTGAACCTGCGATTTTGGGCATCTCTACTGTGTACAACTCTACCAACTGGGTTACCACGGCTCAATCTCAGCCTACGAAGTAGTGCAAGTATAACTTAGCCACTAACATATACCTAACATTGCAAGTGTTTTAAAATTTGGTACTTGATTTACTTACTACACACAAGTCTTCTGACTCTCAAACTTTTGTCAGACATGGTGTAGTCATTTTTGCAGGCGTTTACGCTCTGCCTACCGCAGAAAGGATCATCCTGCCCTTATTCCAATCACTTGGGGTCGGCGCAACACTTTTCATTGAACACAAAATCGTGTTGCAAAAGGATTTGGCTGAATTTTACGACCGGCCGCCTACCAGACGTTTGGGTCGGGTTTATCCCTCGGTCGCCTCTTACGACCCCCACGGTAAGAGAGCGGGTGGTGCTATTCTACTCTGCCGGCCCCATACGGCAAGGGATATAGGCATGCAGTGGCGTAACTACGAAGGGGCAAACCGGGGCAGTGCCCCGGGGCCTTTGAGCCTTGGGGGCCCTCTGAGCCCTTGGGCCCTGATTGAAGCTTACTAATATTAAACTAGGAAAAATTTCTTCTAAATTCAAAAATAAGTAAACCCGAAATCCGACCTTCAATCCGCAACTTATTTGATATATTCAGGGAATTCCCTACAAGTCTCGTACTATAGGTTAGTTTGCCAGTGCCATCTGTCGATCGATATCAAAATATTTATGCACGGGAATTCACCCGGGGCGGTCACCGGGTTCGGGCCCGTCGGTTCGGGGATTCCCAGCGGCACGCGGCGTATCGTTCTGGCTGGGCTTGGGGCCCTGGTCAAGTTTTGCCCCGGGGCCTTTGGTTACTTAGTTACGCCACTGTAGGCATGATATATGTATGTGTATGATTTACTTACTTTTGAACAGCTTGTCCTGTATCCGCTGCTTGAATTGCTCCTCAGTGTGGAGAACCTGATAAAAAGTAACTTATTAATATTTTCTTCTTCAACTAGCGGCCTCTAAGCGGTTTAACTTGCTGCAACTCATTTTCCCGCGGGAAAGAGGCATTTTCCTGGCATGTATTACAAATATGAACCTTCGTTTTGAATTATCCATTACAAAAAACCGCATCAAAATCCGTTGTGTAGTTTAGGAGGAGTTAGCGAATTCTACAACAGACAGACAGACAGACAGAGAAACGCAAAATGCGACATTAACTTTATACTGATGAATATTCCATGGAATACATAATTGAATATGACTAAACTGGAAGACTTTCCCAATAGTCCTGTGTACAATTCAGGTTTAGTATGTTGCAGTTCGTATCTCCTGGCTTGTCACAACTTTATACCGGGAGTAACGGAAAGGAGGTCAAGATACTCATAAAACTGAACAACTTTCCCCATGGAACATGGGTCGAAATATGATTAAAAAAAATTGGACCTCCCATAGTAAATCAATTAGCTGATCAGCGATTTTGTATGAGAGGTCAATATTTTTTTTCATGTTTCGACCCATGATCAATGGGGAAAGTTGTTCAGTTTCATGCGTACCTTGACCTCCTTTCGGCATGTTATATACCCTTTCTGTGACTCCCTGTATTTGTACCTGCATGTACTTTATTTCTATTTTAGATGAGAATGAGATAGCAGATGAATGAAAAGAAGTTTTAGTGTTTTTTTTTTTTAATTCATAGAGTAGTTCTATTACAAATGAGTGTATTTAAAATGTTGTACCACATTGGTAGTGCGGCAAACACATTTATATACAGGGTGGACCATAGAGTGACGTCAATAAAAAGAAATTAGATTCATCACATCTTGTGGTATTCGAAAATACCCCATGTATGTTCCGCGATTATTTTTAGTTTCCGAGTTATTCAACTTTTAGAGTTGTATGGGAAAATCTCGACTGGCAGTAATTTTTCCTTTCCTTTTTTACTTCCGTATAAGGGCTTTTCGCGCGGTTGATTTCATAGCACAATCTTTATGATTTGTACTTTTTAGCGTACAAAAAAAAAAATGTCTGCCATTCGAGTTTGTCCCATACAACTTGAAAAGTTGAATAACTCGGAAACTAAAAATAATCGCAGAACATACATGGGGTATTTTCGAATACCCCAAGATGCGAGGAATCTAATTTCTTTTTATTGACGTCACTCTATGGTCCACCCTGTATACTGTCTCTCACGCTAACTCATGAACAATTATATTTTTGAGGTTTCGATTTTCTTCTAACTGAGCACACAACAAGCCGGACAAAATGATGTACTATTCAATAAATGTTGCTGCATCTAGAAAAGTAACAAATTATTAGGTGCGTCCACACTGCCCGAGGCTGCTCGCTGCCTCGCGCGGCATTTGCTCGTGCGCGAGCGAGCCAAGTTCGGCCCAACTTGGACGCCTAAATAAACTAATATGCGGCGTCTAAGGCGCGTTGATTTTGGCTCGGCCCGCGCGCGTTTGCCTGAGCATGACCTTGCGTTGCCTCGGGTGAGCCACGTCGTTTTTTGGTGGTTTGCCTCGCGAGGCAGCCTCGCTTGCTGTGGACGCGCCTATTGCTGTTAAATGTTATAGTCTGAATAAAATTTTAACCTTAAATTTTGTATTGTTCATGTCATGAGTGAGCAGGAGTGACTGTAGGTACATTACAAAGTATTCATACCTGCTTCTTGAAGTTGGAAGCGTTCCGGAGCTGCGTGATGCACACTTCGCAGATACCACCTTCCACCTCGCCGCTCACGTCCGCACATAGCTGTGGAAAACATAGTTTGATTAGCATAGGGTTGCCATAGAGTAGTAGTTTATTAATACTTAAATTATTGTTTAAAACGGGATTATTACCGCGATTAGGTTTTTGTTTACCTCGATATTTCGAATCCGAAAGAGGGTAGACAGATATGTTTGCCCTTAGAAAGATGACATCACTCTCCAAGCCAGTCTACTCGTGACCATGGAGCGTGCAATCGCTCCGAAATATCGAGGTAAACAAAAACCTAATCGCGGTAATAATCCCGTTTTAAACAATAATTTAAGTGTTGTGAACAACCGTGAAAATCTAAAAACTTATATAGTTTATTAATTTTATGTAATTATTTATGTATATGTATCAATAAGTTGTATTTGGATGATACGCAATAGCACTATCCCACCATATAAATCAATCTTTCCTCTACCTTAAAGTTGTCTGGTAGAAATAGCTACCTAGCTATAAGACCGCCTACATTGTACTCTTTGTTTTATTTCTGTTCGTCCATTTCATGTTTTATGTGCAATAAAGTATATTTATGTTATGTTGCCGGGTCCTTATTCGGAGCCTGACAGACCTGCGAGTTTGGCCTAACATTTGGGTAAAAAATCCAGAGACCTCACTTTTTTAACCATGTTTTTAGTAAAAAGTGTAAATCTTATTTTATTTTGTCCTACCACTTGGGCAAAAAAACCAGACACATTGCACTTTAGAAGATTAATAAGATTATTGGTCTAAATAAAAAAAAAAATTTGAATTTGAAAAATACCTACCTAAACCCTAACAGGCCGGATGCCGCTTATTTTGTCCGGACAGGCAATCAAGAATCCTATGTATGTCCTGGTTTATCCTTACTCCTGGCAACTGTAGTTTAGCATGACGAGCATCTTCAACTTCCTGCTCTCATCCCAAATCAGTATGAATATAAATATCCTTGGACAAGACACACAGAGTGCCACCTATCCCCAAACATAACAGAGCTTGTACTATCGGAAATAGACAACTGATATAATACTAATATACATTTTGTAACATAAATACATATTATAGGTACCTAGTTAGAAAACACCCAGACTGAACACAAATAAATATTTGGAAATAGACTTGACAAACATTTGTGTGCAGTGGGAATCAAACCCACAGGCCTTGGCATAGAAGGCATCCGCTATGCCATTGGGACAGTCAAAATATCCCAATAGTTAAACACTAGGGTTCATTGGATTGTTAAACGACTCATTGTCCCACTCACTCCAAAAGAAGAAAACCCCAATAGACTCCCTTCTTCTTCTTTTCGTGTGGGACACCGAGTCGTTCAACGACCCGATGAGCCCTGGTGTCAGAGTTTTTCAACCGCCTAGACTCCCTGTAGGTGGCACTCAGACTCAAGTAAAGCAGTGAACTTGGCTCTTGTGGAATGTTTGAAAATTATGAAAATGAAAATGACAGCCGATGTGGCGCAGTGGTTAGTATGCCTGCCTGCCACGCAAAGGTTCCGGGTTCAATTCCCGGTGGGGTCACTCACAAAGTTGATATTTATCACTTTGTGAATTTGTTCCCAGTCTGGTTAGGACATTGCAGGCTGAACCACCTGATTGTCCGCAAGTAAGATGGTTCCGTGCTGTCTATGATGGCGGTCGTTACACAACCATGTCAGAGGCCTGCTGCTTGCAGTGGGCGGTAGAAAAACTCTGACACCAGGGTTCATTGGGTCGTTGAACGACTCAGTGAACCAACACGAAAAGAGAAAATGAAAATGTTTATGTTATTGTAATAATGCCTTGTTATTGTCATCAATACATGATTTGTTCAGTGAATATCATGTTGAGTTGGTAAATATTTTTAATGAGTGGTGTTAGCTTGGGTGACTTTTACAAAGACAGACATACAAATGTAAAAATCTAGAGACACCTACTTCATTTTTCAAACATCTTTACCCTCATCATCTGCCTGCTCATATATACCATAATAGCCACAAAAGTCCACTGCTGGACATGGGCCTCCCCCTATCGGGGGGTATTGCCATACTCGCCATGCTTGGCAGGCGGATTGGCGAGCACAGTGCAAGATGTTGAATTGACAGGGAGCGCTGCTGCCCATTCCCTGGATGATTATCCCTTAGTCGCTTTTTACGACACCCTTGGGTAGAATTGGGGTGATGCTAGTCTGAGCCGGCATCACATGGCAAAAAATTTGGGCCTCCCATACAAAATTGCCGGTCAGCTGATTTGAGTTACTTTATGAGATCAATTTTTTTTTTTTCGTATTTCCACCTATGTTACTTGGGGAAAGTTGTTCCTTATCACCGGATTCGGATATGTTTTATTACTGGGTGCCTGCCTGAAGTCACCCCTCTTTGGAATGCTATTGTAGCTGATATCACCTACAACCATAGAAATGACCAATGGAGTTGACAGATATTTAGTCGAGGTCAAAAACTGTGTCGCCTTTCACGAAACACCCTGAGTGGACTAGGGATGGCTGTATTCAGTATTTCATTTATTGCATTTTCACAATTATTAGAGCACATTCTAAAACTAGAGTATAGTAGGTGGTAGTTACAATAAAAGTGAACCCCGTCAGGGTATTACAATTAGGGTTTCTGACTTCTCGAGCTTTTTCATTTCCCGGGAATCGAGAATTCTCGAGCGTCACTTCTCGGGTCTTTCGAGAAATGGTATCCGACATTTTAGTATGGAGCCTGGCATACCTACCAGACAAAAAAAAAGAAAATCTAAATCTCGCGACCAGAGCTGAAACATGTAGCAATCGATAAAACATAAAAATACAAACCAAAAGTGTACTTTGATAAAAAGCCGTAATAGTTGTATTTTCGGAGATATATGGATTTAAAAGTCGGAATAAATATTTTTTTAATACTTATTCATTTTCTTTTGCTTTCATAAGTATACTGACATAAGTATATGCTTATAAATAAAATCAATCTTATTCTAATGTAATACAAACTAAAAAGGTTTGATTGTGCTCATTTACATTCAAGACGAAAGCTGATTTGCCTGAAATGCAGTCGCCGTAATCTCTCTATGCAATCTCCTATAATTAAGGTGCTATTAAGAGCATCGCGACAGATGACAACTGCAGACGACACGTGTAGCGTCGGCAGGTAGCAGTAGGTATCTTCCTTTTGTACGGCGACGGCATGTGCAGTGTATGTCTAATCGATAAACTCCGAAACTACTGGACCGATTTCCAAAATTCTTTCACTATTAGAAAGCTACTACATCTTTGAGTAACAAAGGCTACTTTATAACATGGGAAAATTCCTCATTCCCACGGAAAAACGGTCAGCATCAGGAAAACGGGAAAATAAAGCGGATTTTACCCAAACTAGCCAAACCGCTTTACCGATCTTCGCGAGATTTGGCACTGATATTGCTAGCATATTTAAGATGGACATGGACTAATTTTTATCCACCCTTGAGGATCTGTAGTACCTGATGTAAAGCACCAGGAGAACAGCTAAACTGTATGATATACGAAAATGGCTTCATAGCAAAAGTTATTCAGCTTGATCGGCCGCTTCTGCTAGTACATGGTCATTGAGGATCTGGAGTACATGATGCGGACCACAAACATCCCGTCTAAACTATAATAGATACGGTAATGGCTTCAAAGTAAATGTTGTTCAGCATGACGGGACGCTTTTGCAGGCACATGGTCATCAAGGGTCTGGAGTACCTAATGCAGACCACCAGCATCCCATCTAAACTATAAGAGATAGTGTAATGGCCTCAAAGGAAAAGTTTTTCAGCATGCAAGGCCGCTTTTGCTGGCACATGATCATAATGCAACACTTCTGCTGAAACGGAGTAATCGACTTTTTACTAGCGGTGAAACCGCAGGGCGGGCCGCTAGTCTTAAATATATATACCTAAGCACAATTTAACGTTTTCAGTCTGTATTACATTAGAATAAGTATTATTATAGACAAGCACATACTTAAAAATAGGAAAATAATATTAATATTGAAAAAGAAAAATGATTTTTAAATCCATATATCTCCGAAAATACAACTATTACGACTTTTTATCAAAGTACACTTTTGCTTTGTATTTTTATGCTTAATCGATTGCAATATGTTTCAGCTCTGGTCGCGAGATATAGATTTTCTTTTTTTTTTGTCCGGTAGGTATGCCAGCTATGTCGGTTGCTCTTTTAATTTAGGTATATTTTTCCATATAAATCAAGAAAAAGTTCACAAATTCACAATGATTTTTCAAAATGAAATATTGTAATAAAATAGTCTTTGTTACCAAGAACTTTAATTGTGCATAAACACGGAGATTATCAGCCGGCTAACAAAATATAATATAAAGATGAAATCGAGGATGGTCTCAGGCCTCTGAGCTACTCAAAGAGCTGGTGAAAATTATATGTTTGAAGGGCTGAAAAGGCCATTCGATTCGGTAATAACCAATGGGACAACTTTGAAGGATATATACAACCTAATGGGGTAGTAGTGTTGTTGCTTTATTTTTCAAGAATGAAAAAACAACGCTCAACGAAAATCTGTAGTACTGTAGTGCTGTACAGTCTAGATGTGGTCTCGAGGCGCATAGGACTTGGGATGAACTTTGACAATACCAAGGTCATGCATGTTCAATCTACATGTAGTCCCTGAGCCAGTGTCCGTCGACCGTGTAGATCATGAAGCTTTCCAGAAGTATGTATGCCTCACCTTAGACAAACATAGCAGTTAGGATAAGCATTATCTGGGAAGTTACGTCATATATTGAAGT
Organism: Phthorimaea operculella; assembly: GCA_024500475.1. Lineage (NCBI taxonomy): Eukaryota > Metazoa > Arthropoda > Insecta > Lepidoptera > Gelechiidae > Phthorimaea > Phthorimaea operculella. The sequence goes on along the minus strand of JANFCV010000324.1, from coordinate 189,196 downwards.
CAAACTTGCCACAATTAGCCCCGTCAATATCGACATAAAAATAAATAAACATTGCAAACGCGCATGTAACTACGATTTTTTTATATGTTGTAAGGTCCCTTGAGAGTAGTTAATACCCAAGTTTGCAACACTGAAAACCTTGTGCTGCCTCCCAGTGGCGTGCACAGGGTTTCATGTCTGGGTAGGCAGTAGATATGAACTGAGGCAGATCTTAGGTATTATACGCACCGCTTCATTTTCAACTGCACGTTTAACCGGATCCTTAAGAAACCATCCCATGCAAAAACTGGATTTTATTATGGCTCGCATCAAATTGCGACTGAGACGAACGGCAAAAATGTGCGGTGCGGTGCATTGTAACAAAGAAAACAAACTAATATGCACACTAACCGCCAGCCAGCCGCTTCTGTCGTAAGAAGTTAAATGAATACAAGTCGTGTTACCTTTACTGAGCGCTTTTTCCATCCAAATTGTACAATCTGCCTCTATCATAATCACAATTAAAAATTAACTTTAAAAGTTACAGAAACGGGTGTCTCAACTTTTTGTAAACTTGTAAACATAGTCATCACTTCATCAGGTTGTTTTCAGACAACTTGTTTTTAACAAAAATCGCACCGTTATTAGTCAAACACGTTTAAAAATATCTTTAATTACTACTTTTTTCAGTATAAAACAACAACGACAACAATAAGTAAACAAACAACAGTTTGCGTTTTCTAACCTAAATCATAATAAAATACTTTCAATCCTGAATGAGTCTCATTTCCCAAATAAATGTTTGAAACCAAGGTATTAACAAATTGGTCGGATTATACGCACCAAAACCCCCCATGCACGTAGCCAGCGGTTGTCTATGGCAATTTTACTTTTTAATTGCGTTTTGTTGCATTGTTTTGCGTTTTGTTTAGCGTATGCAAATGGAATGTTGCCGAAAATGCTACTAATATTATTATAATCTGTGGAGTAGGTGCTGCATTTTCACGCACACTACTTAACATTTTGCAGCTTTGTGTGAGTGTGGAGAGCTCACACTTACAGTGTATTTACGCTAATTCACACATTCATACTAGAGGAATCGGGCGAGTTCATGAGGCAGCGATCGAGTCCACTTATTTTGACTGACATATCGTACTTTAGAGATATGCGGGGATTAGTAGCGCGAAATAAAGGCGCAAAAGTAAGACGGCCATTTATTACGTTCCATTTTACGTTACATTATTGTTCTAAAATAAATTAAATTATTACTAGCGGGTGAAAATGGCAGGGTAGGCAGTGCTTTTATGCCTTTATGGACTGCACGCCCCTGCTGCCTCCACGGTGCTCAATAAACTGCGAAATTTTGGCCCATATTTCAGTTTTTTATAAAAATCTACCATAACGAAGATTTTTTCAAGTACGTTTCATAGAACTTTATTAAAGATAACTAAATTTGCTACAATTTCAGGGAAACCTGAGCACACTATGTCTTTTGGTTGCAAAGATACAGCAAGTCAAAGATGGGCAATTCTTCCGCAGTGCTAAGAAAGCTGTGAAATTACAGAATTTCCGATGTAACAGCTCTTGTTACATTTTTTTTTTTTCAAAATATCATATTATGTTGTCCGACTTGCACTAAGCCAGTTTTAGGGTTCCGTACCCAATAGGTACAAAACGGGACCCTATTACTAAGACTTCGCTGTCTGTTCGTCCATCCGTCTGTCACCAGGCTGTATCTCATGAATCGTGATAGCTACAGAGTTGAAATTTTCGCAGATTATGCATACCAAAATCCGTTCAGTAGTTTTTTCACGTGTATCTCATGAACCGTGATAGCAAGATAGTTGAAATTTTCACAGGTGATGTATTTCTGTTGCCTCTATTACAAAAAATACTAAAAACCAGAATACAATAAATAGTAAGGGGGGCTCTCATACAAGAAACGTGTTTTTTGTTGGTTTTTGTAAATAGTGTTTCGGAGGCTGTTTCTCATGAACCGTGACAGTTAGATCTTTTAAATTTTCACAGATGATGTATATTTATTGCCGCTATAACAACAAATTAAAAAAAACTGGCCAAGTGCGAGTCGTACTCGCGCACAAAGGATTCCGTACCATCATTTATAAAAATGACAGAAATATCAAATCTGTTGCCCGACTCGCACTTGACTAGTTTTTGGTATTTGTTGTAATAGTGGTAATAGACATACATCATCTGTGAAAATTTCAACCATCTAACTATCACGGTTCACGAGAAACAGCCTTCGAAACATTATCCACAAAAACGAGCAAAAATCACGTTTCTTGTATGGAGCCCCCTTAATATTTATTGTATTCTGGTTTTAGTATTTGTTGTTATAGCAGCAATAGACATACATCACCTGTAAAAAATTCAACTCTCTAGCTATCACGGTTCATGAGATACAAGCGCAAAAACTTCTGAACAAATTTTGATTTGACGTTGACATTGGCAGCACAGGGTTTTCAGTGTTGCAAACTTGGGTGTTAACTACTCTCTAACAATATATAACAAAATCGTAGTTACATGCGCGTTTGCAATGTTTGATGTCGATATTGACCGGGCTAAATGCCTCAAGACCAAGGTCTAACCAGTGATGACTTATGGGATCGAGTAGTGGAACCTGACAGTAAATCTGACTGACCGGCTGGCTACATGACAGGCAGTGGGCTATAGAAAGCGCTATGCTGGTGATCTCGCTAATGATAAGGTCTCGAACGAGATTGTTCACCAAATAACCAAAGTGACGGTCATGATGACCCACTTCAGCAGAGGGCTGGTCACAACTGTCGTAGAACCAGTGGACGGTAGAGTAAGCGGGTCCTCAAGTGGAAAGTACGCCTCGGCAAGCGCAGCGTTAGGCATCCTCCGACCAGATAGACCAAAAATTTAAGAGAGCGACTTGAAAGCAAAAAACGGAAGATCGTGCCTTGTGGCGTACCCTAAGGGGCTTTCTCCGTCCCTCGACCAGTAGTTGACTACTATGCCGCACTCTGAGGCCGCACTGCTATCAATAGACAACGCCGTTTGTTTACGAGAAAAATCCTAACAGCAAATATTCCATTAAATAGTAGTGAGGTAATTCAAAATTATCTCATTTAAAAATGTAGATGCCTTGTAATGATTTCTCGACTTCTCGATTTTTCTCAACATTAATTTCCCGGGAACGAATCCTAGTAAGTTCCCGGGAATTCTCGCCTCGAGACTTCCCGGGCAGAAACCCTAATTACAATAGTGAGAGGGTTAGTAATCTAAAACTTACAATAAAAATGTTTAACAAAATTATTCATGCATTAAATACTATATCAAATTATTTAATTCTATCTTAATATCTAATATACAGGTTTACAAAACATTGTCATTCTAAATTCATGTCACTGCTGTATTCTTAGCTGCTACCACATGGCTCAACATTCCTGATTCTTCTTCAATGTAAGAGATCCAAAACAAGCAGCCACCTTTACCCTGTCTTAATCCCAATTTGAAGTCTGTGCAACATGTTTGCAACCAGCTGCTTGCCTAAAACCTATCTTCTTTTATCAGGAAAGCTATTGTAGGTGGATATGTCGCAGCCAACTGGTTAAAAACGCTGTGTAATTAAACAACTAGTTCTTTAATCAAACGCCGCCATCTAACCAAACAACTAGTTCACTGGCTGAATTTTGGAGCATTCCAAACTTTCAACACAGCAGCGGACTGAAAACCCGCTGTTTAATTGAATAAGTACGCTTTTTCGCCACTGTGGCGCTAGAGTCGGTTTGTTTACAAGATGGCGTCAGCGGCACAAAAATCAAGACCGTATTTTGTTATTTTATGTTAAATAATCAGTAATTAGCGTCATCAGTGCTGTTTCATGGTTATAAGTGATGGAGGAGCCTACGGGGAAATGTCTGAACAAAAATTCAAAAGTTGTTTGAAGAAACTCTGCGAAATTATGAAATCCAACATCAGGGTAATTTTGTTGTTATTACACAAATATTGAGCCATTAAATGTTTATTAAACTGTCACAAACCTAATAAAACATGGGTAATTCGTTACGTAATCATTCAATTTGCAGTATCTACTAATTTTCGATGAAAATAGAGTGATGTGAACGAAGGTACTTACAAAGTATAAAGCCCTATGCAAACTGCAGCGGGATTCGGATGGGTACTTGGGTAGTGTAGTGGAAGTGGAACTCAATCGCTTGACAATATGTACCAGTCACAATACCGCGTACCCACGTACAGAGCCGGTTCCGCTCCGGTTTGCATAGCTCATAATCAGGTCTAGACTATAGGAGAGACTGGGGTTGGTGTGCACTAGGGGGGCGGCCATCATAATGGACCCCTCCATTTTTTGACGGAAATGGATTCCATCGGGTCCTTTAACGGGGCCCTGGGGACCTCTGACCGATTTTGGGCCCACATAGAATTTTTTTACACCTCAACCAGTGAAACCACCGTAACTAAGAAAATTTTGAAAAAGTGTCATTTGTATGGCCGCCCCCCTAGTGCAAGCAACCCCAGTCACCCCTACAGTCTAGCCCCGAGCATGAGCTATGCAAACCGGAGCGGAACCGGCTCTGTACGTGGGTACGCGGTATTCTGGCTAGTACAATTAATTATATTATTATAAATATACTAGCAGCCCGCCCAGCGGTTTCACCCGCTGCTACTTACCTGTTTTCCCGTAGAAATTGGATCTTTGCCCGTAGTAAAAAGTCCATTACTCCGATCCAGCAGAGGTAAATGTGCGAGCAGAAGCGGCCCGTCATGCTGAATAACTTTTACTTTGAAGCCATGGCCGTATCTCTTATAGTTTAGATGGGATGCTGGTGGTCTTCATCAGGTACTCCAGATCCTCGATGACCATGTGCCAGAAGAAGCGGCCCGTCATAGTGAACAACTGGGATGCTGGATGCTGGGATCAGGTGCTCCAGATCCTCGATGATCATGTGTCAGCAAAAGCGGCCCGTCATGGTTAACAACTTTGTCTATGAAGCCATTGCCGTATCTCTTATAGTTTATATGGGATGCTGGTGGTCTACATAAAGTACTCCAGGCTCTCGTGACCATTTGCCAGCAGAAGCGGCCCGTCATGCTGAATAACTTTTACTTTGAAGCCATTACCGTATCTCTTATAGTTTATATGGGATGCTGGTGGTCTTCATCAGGTGCTCCAGATCCTCGATGACCATGTGTCAGCAGAAGCGGCCCGTCATGGTGAACAACTTTGTCTATGAAGCCATTGCCGTATCTCTTATAGTTTATATGGGATGCTGGTGGTCTACATCAGGTACTCCAGACCCTCGTGACCATTTGCCAGTAGAAGCGGCCCGTCATGCTGAATAACTTTTACTTTGAAGCCATTACCGTATCTCTTATAGTTTATATGGGGTACTGGTGGTCTACATCGGGTACTCAGCCAGATCCTCGATGACCATGTGCCAGCATCAGCAGCCTGCCATGCTGAGTAACTTTTACTTAAAAACCATTACCGTATCTCTTATAGTTTAGATGGGATGCTGGTGATCTTTATCAGGTACTCCAGATCCTCGATGCCCATGTGCCAGCAGAAGCGGCCCGTCATGGTGAACAACTTTTTCTATGAAGCCATGGCTGTATCTCTTATAGTTTAGATGGGATGCTGGTGGTCTTCATCAGGTACTCCAGATCCTCGATGACCATGTGCCAGCAGAAGCGGCCCGTCATGGTGAACAACTTTTTCTATGAAGCCATGACCGTATCTTTTATAGTTTAGGTGGGATGCTGGTGGTCCTCATCAGGTACTCCAGATCCTCGAGGGCTGACAAAAAGTAATCCATGTCCTTCTTTACTATGCTAGTAATATCAGTGCCAAATTTCGCGAAGATCGGTAAAGCGGTCTGGCTTATTTGGGTAATATCCGCTGTATTTCCCGCTTTTCCTCCGTCATGGTGAACAACTTTTTCTATGAAGCCATGACCGTATCTTTTATAGTTTAGGTGGGATGCTGGTGGTCCTCATCAGGTACTCCAGATCCTCGAGGGCTGACAAAAAGTAATCCATGTCCTTCTTTACTATGCTAGTAATATCAGTGCCAAATTTCGCGAAGATCGGTAAAGCGGTCTGGCTTATTTGGGTAATATCCGCTGTATTTCCCGCTTTTCCTGCTGCTTACCGTTTTCCTGTGAAAATGAGGAATTTTCCCGTGGTAAAAAGTAGCCTATGTTACTCAGGAATGTTGTAGCTTTCTAATGGTGAAAGAATTTTCGAAATCGGTCCAGTAGTTTCGGAGTTTATCGATTACATACATACAAAAAAACAAACAAACAAACAAACAAAAAAACAAACAAAGTTTTCCTCTTTATTATATTAGTATTAGTGTAGAATAAAGAGGAAAACTTTGTTTGTTTGTTTTTTTGTATGTATGTAATCGATAAACTCCGAAACTACTGGACCGATTTCGAAAATTCTTTCACCATTAGAAAAGCTACAACATTCCTGAGTAACATAGGCTACTTTTTACCACGGGAAAATTCTCATTTTCACGGGAAAACGGTTAGCAGCAGAAAAGCGAAATACAGCGGATATTACAAATAAGCCAAACCGCTTTACCGATCTTCGCGAATTTTGGCACTGATATTACTAGCATAGTAAAGATGGACATGGACTACTTTTTGTCAGCCCTCGAGGATCTGGAGTACGAGTACCTGATGAAGACCACCAGCATCCCATCTAAACTATAAAAGATACGGCCATCGCTTCATAGAAAAAGTTGTTCACCATGACGGGCCGCTTCTGCTGGCTGGCACATGGTCATCGAGGATCTGGAGTACCTGATGAAGACCACCAGCATCCCATCTAAACTTTAAGAGATACGGCCATGGCTTCATAGAAAAAGTTGTGCATCATGACGGGCCGCTTCTGCTGGCACATGGTCATCGAGGATCTGGAGTACCTGATGAACATCACCAGCATCCCATCTAAACTATAAGAGATACGGTAATGGTTTTTAAATAAAAGTTACTCAGCATGGCAGGCCGCTCCTGCTGGCACATGGTCATCGAGGATCTGGAGTACCCGATGTAAACCACCAGCATCCCATATAAACTATAAGAGATACGATAATGGCTTCAAAGTAAAAGTTATTCAGTATGACGGGCCGCTTCTGCTCGCACATTTACCTTTGCTGGATCGGAGTAATGGACTTTTTACTACGGGCAAAGATCCAATTTCTATGGGAAAACAGGTTAGTAGCAGCGGGTGAAACCGCTGGGCGGGCTGCTAGTTAATTATAAAAAGATTCAGTGCTACCCATATACCCATCCGGATTCCGCTGTAGTTAAGAATAATTTAGTAAAGCCCTATGCAAACCGTTGTGGAACGTGGGTACGCATAATCTGATGAGTACCAAATATCAAGTATTTGAGTTCCGGACTTCCGGTACTCACGTAACCACCCGGATTCCGCTATAGTTTGAATAGGCTTACTTTCAGATCACAGAATCAGACATACGCGGGCTCTGCGCGTGTTGACAGTTTGGTACGCACCCACTGGGCAAACCACGCGTTGACCTTGCGTTTGCGACTCGCAACGTATGTGTGAATATGCCCTAACACACATGGCTACCCTAGCAAATTGAACGTTAGCCAGTTTGAATAGGCTTACTTTCAGATCACAGAATCAGACATACGCGGGCTCTGCGCGTGTTGACAGTTTGGTACGCACCCACTGGGCAAACCACGCGTTGACCTTGCGTTTGCGACTCGCAACGTATGTGTGAATATGCCCTAACACACATGGCTACCCTAGCAAATTGAACGTTAGCCAGTTGGCTAACCGTCATACAGCTGTAGTGTAGAACGTTATCATCAACCACGGTATTGCTCTTATAATTCGCATCCCGATTTTTAGGTTTTTCTTGGGTGGGGGAAGTACATTAGCAACCTTAATAGCAGTGTGTTGGTTCTGGCACTTCGGCCCCTGCGGGCACGCTACGCTCGCTCGGCTCGTGCGTTGTGGTCACCGTTCTAACCTAACCTAACCTGGCGTTGAACGCCAGGTTAGGTCAGGTTTTGGCTAACAGACCTACTGTTCCTTTATTTATAGCATATTTGAATCATTTAGTGAGTTTTGGACCAGTCATAACCTCAAACCTTCAACCATGGATATCTCAGGAACGACTGGTCTCCGCGCGGAGAGGGTGTTGCCGGAGAGGTCCCCCCGTCTCCCCCCTCCCCCCTCCCAAAAAAACACGTTAAATCATTTAGTGAGTTTTGGACCAGTCATAACCTCAAACCTTCAACCTTGAATATCTCAGGAACGACTGGTCTCCGCGCGGGGGGGGTGACACCGGGGAGGTCTCCCCCTCCCCCCCTTGCCATCCCACCCAAAAAAATACTAAAAATCGAGATGCGAATTATAAGAGCTGAGCCTCAAAATCTCCACTGTGTAATTTGCTTAGAATATTAAAATAATCATAAAATAATGATATGCTAGCTATACATAAGTATCAAAAAATATTATTAAATCGGAAAGCTGTTGGTGTTCCTCATAAAAAAAAATATGATTCAATTGATTATAGCACTAACGCACCTAGTTATTGGGAGCCAAAAACATACCAACCTATACCTACCTATCTACCATAATACCTAGATGCCTACCTACAGATGCGTGTTAGCGCTTTTCTGTAAAAAATCTTAAGTCCCCTAATCAATAGAGCTTGGGGAGTTAGTAGGTATGTGTAGGTATCTACATAGCTAGCTATTCATACAAGAGAAAGGAAGGAAGGCTTGTTCAAAATTGCTAAAACTTAGCGTTGCCTAGTACCTACAAACTACGATAACATGACATCAATGCTTGCAAGCATACCTAGCATCCACCGGCTCAGAAACAAAGAAAATGGAGCCGTCCATTGCGCGTCGCTTGGGGTAGAGAAAATGGCGGCCGTACTTCTTGTGCAATGTACTTTGTACTAACTCTACCTATTCTTCATACAAATTTTCACATAATTTTAACCTAGATCAGTCTAAATTGAACAAGAAATGTGGTTGATATAACTAGAAAATAGAGAATACTCACAGATATGTCCAGGCATTCTCGTAACATGTCTGCGTAAATCTCTTCCTCGCCCATCCATTGGTACGAACTTTTCACATCCTTGAAAGTCCCTTCGGATGCACAACACCGGCACATACCATTGTTCTTTTGTGTCTCCATAATGGATAAATTACACTAACTTATTATAAACATTGAAATACACTAATTTCTAGAGAGAAATAGGAAATTAAAAACGCAGCAGCGACGCTTCACAACCGGTGATCCGCCATTTTCTGATTTGAGATGTGTGTGTTGCAAAGTCGGGGTGAATAATTTCGCCACTACCTGGGGCGAATAATGGGCGCTTTTTTACCCCAGATCGCACAAAAAAACTGTTTCAAATTCAGTTATTTTCAAAAATATCGATATCCTAGAAACAAATTGTGCACTGATCGCAGTGCAAATTGAGACTGAATCGTGAATTGAATGAAATAATCTGCTTTTAAATCTTTGATAGGCAATTAAAGGTCCAGAAACCGAATATTTTTTTAGAAAGAAGTCACACAAATGCCTTAAATTTATGAATTCTTTTATCCTGCCCTTGGTTGCAGTTAAGTCCATCAAGCCCCTTCTCACTTCACTCGCTTATTTCCACCGAAAAATCAGCAAGGTTTGTTGGCTTTGCAACATTAATCAGTGCTGCCAACATGCAGATAATAATTGGGCGTTTGGGGTGTAGTTGCACTAGTGCGATTTCAATATTTAGCGATTACGAAACTTCAAACAGCGCCATCTTGTATCCAGTAGCAAAAACTTTTGACATAGCGCAGGGATAAAATTGCTAGGTGTAAAACAGAAAAAAAAACAATAGAGAAATTGGCGGAAATCTTGAATAAAGGTTTTGTAGGTATATATTATTATAGGAAGAAATTATTTATAAAGGATAAATTAACGCTAAGTAATTACACAATAGCCTAACCTAAAAGTTCATGCCTGTTCGTGCCTAGTCCGAAAGTACCCATTACGCCCTCTGCATTGCCGTGCGGAATGGCTAAGGAAGGAAATCTGTTAGACCAGGTACGAGCTGGCATGAATCCGCGTACTTTCAGCTTTCTGCCTTGCTAGAAACTCGGCCGCCAGCCCAGCGGTTTGCGTGGCCCGCGGCAAGTGAATATAGTACCTATACCTACTGAAATCTGGGGTCTATAAAAACTGTGGTTTCAATTCGAGTAGCTGCTGGCGGACGTTTTTACACCCACCGTCAGGCTAGTCTACATACACGGGTTTTTAGAACTTAGCCCCATAATGAAAATTATTCAGTACGATGGCCTACACGACGACGTCCTTCTTCCAGAACACGGATAGCACCGTGGCACCCTGGATGGTACGTACTGTTGTAAGGTAGAGTTGGTTGCTCGAAGTCGTAGAGTCGTAGGTATATTAAATTAAGTCCGAAATAAGCAAAATAGGCACTTTCTGAACAATCATTTAATTAATTAAGTACTTATCAATACTTATAGCTAGGTAACTTAAATGTTTAGTTAGAGTTGCTCTAAATTATTTGCGAACGCCGAAAACTTTCTCTCATTATCCTGATCGGGAACGTAGCGTTTGGCCAGGTTGAGCACGTTCAAAATCTCCACTTTGGCGAAATGTTTCTGGTCATCGTCGAGTTTCCGAAGCATCGGTAGCAACATGTCCGTGAAACAGACATCTTCGTCGTACGGCGCATTGCCGGTCCCACGCTTAGCAGGAGAGTTCAAAGGGTCTGCGAAGGTTTTGCGTTGTGCTACTGCTGCCGAAGCGAAGACTTTCGTGTCTTGGTCGTTGCTTTCCTCATCAGTCCAACCTGGTGCAGGTGCGCTTCTACGCTTTCTCCCATCTGGCGGATTGGACGCTAAAAATGATAGCGCGGCGAAATGGACGTACGGTCTCTTCTTCTTAGGGCCCAATCGTTTTTGAAGGGCCAGTTCTTTCTTGAACGAGTCGCTCAGGTTTCGCCATTTCTTCAGCAGTTGGGTACCTGTAAATGAGAAATAACATGCTGAACAATCGTTGCATGCAAAAATTGACTTTGAATTCGCATGGAAGGATTTCCTGCTAAGTGTCTACCTACTAACATTTCTACTGAAACTGAAAGTGCGCCTGCGGGCATTTACATCTAGGTATATATGCCGGCTTAGAATAGTACCACCCCATTTCTTTCGAATAAGGGACTCAAAAGTTTCATGTGTAGGTACCTACCTATTGCAAGTTTAGGTGACAATTTTGCACGAAAATCACTAAAACTACCTAACTAACTATTTGTCACGCGTGCGCGTGGCGTGGCGATAACCACTGTATTTTTTACGGCCATTCACGCTCTGCCTACCCCGCAAGAGATAAAGGCGTGATTTATGCATGCAATGTATGTTACCATATTAGTATAATAATGTTACATTTAATTAAGTACAAATCTGTTTAGGATGAGGTCTACTCACGAAACTGAACAACTTTTGTTAAGAAACTTAACTTCGAAATATGAAAAAGTTATTTCGGACCTCCCATACAAAAATGTTGAAAAAGTGTGTCACTTATTATGGGAGGAGGTCCGAATTGTTTTTTCATATTTCGAAGAAAAATTTCTGACAAAAGTTTTTGGAAATTTACCGCAGTCAGGATTTGAACCTGCGACCTTCGGCATCAGTACTGCCGACGCCCTAACCCTAACCAACCCAGGTTCTAATCGAGCCCGCGAAATTAAGCAAGTATATTTTGTCCACTATCGCGTGAATGGGCTCCATCTACCGGGATAGTTTTGCAACTAATTCCCAGCGAATTTGCAATCTTTACAGATTGAATGTAGTCAAAGCGGTGAAAACTAGCGATAAATTGAATACCCAACAAAAGTTGTTCAGTTTTGTGAGTAGACCTCAGCCTCAAGAGATTTGTACTTAATTAAATGTAACCCTATATGTAGGTACCCAATTTGATCGATCGAAAAACATTTTGACCATAATATTCGATAAGGCTGAAAAAGATGTTTCTAGACTACTCGTACCTACACTATACCTACGCAATGTCATCCGTTCCATTTCGCCACAACAAACGCAACCATGGTTTAAATAACCATTTTAACTGCATGAATCCATTATAGACAAAAATATCATATCTATCACACACTCACACACCTCACGCAAAAGAACACGATTTTGACGAAACAAACTGCACTGCTGCTATGATTACACTCTACAACGATTAAACGACGTAACAAACTTTGTTATTTGCTAAACAGAAAGCGACTTTATTCTCCTCAAAACTGCACTTTACACTTTACGGAAGGCACAAGACGCTCGCGCTCGCACCGATTTTCAGTTTCGTGTGGTAGCTTCGAGGTAGAGCACGCGCCACGGCACATACGAAAAGGGACCGCAAAAAAAGCGTCGTTGTCTCGACAAAGAATGTATTATTTGATTACACTAACTACCTATTCAACACTCTAGTCACTTGTTGTAATGTCCATTATTGTTTGATACCTGTTTTCATTGTTTTTTCGCAGGACTACATTCGTGGCATTGACTTTTGACTAATACACAAGAAAACCGCCCCGCAGATTCAGTCCACAACAAAACAAAACGAAAAAATCTTACCAATTTGTTTTTTCTTGTTGTCCGACAGGCTGTGCCAGTCGTCGATGACATTCTCGCACACCTCGTCCCACTTTTTGTACTTGACGATGCGGTCCTTGTAGTCTCTGTGCGATTTGTCCCATATTTGCGGTCGGTTCTGCACCTCTACTATCAGCGTGTCGATGTCGATTTCAATATCATTGCTGCTGTTAGCGTTTTCGCTGTCGGACGCTGACGACATGCTCCCGGCGCGGCGGTGTTGCAACTGACGGCCGTGTCGGGTTGCGGTGCGGGGCGGGTCGCACCGGAGTCACCGGACGCGAAATGGCGGCCGGCGGAGTGACGCCGTTGCGGTTTTTGTTTCCGGTGCGGTCCGCAGTGCGCAGCTGCGGGCTGTCATGGCCAAGGACTTGTCATGGCACGTCACTTGTCATGTTGTCTGTCAGATACAGACAGGTTTTGTGTATGTAGGTATGGTATTATTGTAGCCAGCCAGCAACATAAAATTATTCGACATGCGGGCGTCAAGAAAGTTATTATATATTAAATAATTTTGAAGTAGATTGGATACAGGGATAGCCTTATTTAGACAGCCGCTACGGTAGTGTGACTGCACAGTGAACAAATGGCTTCGCTTGAGCTCGTGACTACCTGCGATGCAGAAGATTCTGGGTTCGATTCCCGGTGGATCACTTCTAAGTATTAAGTTGGTATTTAAAGGTAGGTTGTTATCATTTTGTGAATATATTGGTTAGGACATTGCAGGCTGAACCAGCTGATTAGCCGAAAGCAAGATGGTTCCGTGCTTCGGAGGGCACGTTAAGCTGTCAAGAATTCAAACTAGGTCACACCGTCTCCAATTTGATGTATTTCCCACGGAACACAGTGTAGGTATAATAAAACATGAATATGGTTATAAATATTTATTTCGGCAAGTATATATTTAATTTACTTATAAATAAATAATAACATAAATACCTGGTACTGTGTAGGTATTATTAGTATATTATTGTACCTGTTTAACATGCTTAAATCAGTTAATGATCCATCACATAAAATAAAGGATGTTAATTTAACTAGCCAAATAATCATTAAGTACGCAAAAGTATCATTTCGCAAAATGTCCATTCCACATGAGTGATGTTTAAATATCGAACCCACGACCTCGACAATCCGTGCCGCTGCTCGACGACTGGGCAATAGCGTCTTCGAAACAGCGCCACGGCAGCCATCAGCCAAGGTCCCGGGTTCAAATCCCGCGCGTGTGAAACTTTGGCTTCCGACATTTTCGAATAAAGGCGACTGGGCGAACTTGGGCTATGGCCATAATTTGAGTTCCTTTAATTCAATACAAACGTGGTCACTGTAGTTATGTTATGTAACCTCATCGTTAAAAAAATTGAGAACTAAAAAAAAAACCGTCCCGGGAGAGTCAAGAAAAAAAATTTTTTTTTTAGTCCTTGATTTTATACAAACATGGTCACCCTAGTTCTGACGTGTTACTTCTCCTTTATACATAATTACGATAAAATAAAAATCTGCCGTGACAATTTCGAGAAAAGGCTCAAAAACATTTTTCATTGAAATACGGCTTAACTTTTTTTCCTTTGATTCAATACAAACGTGGTCACCTTAATTATGATAGGTGACCTATTAGCTATACATATTTGAGAAAAAACAAAATTCTGACCCGGCAGTTCTGAGAAAAAAAATAAAAATATTTTTTCTTTGATTCAATACAAACGTGGTCACCCTAGTTAAAATAGGTGACTTATTATCTATACATGTTTAAGAGAAAACAAAAATCGAACCCGGCAGTTTTGAGAAAAAAAATAAAAATATTTTTTCTTTGATTCAATACAAACGTGGTCACCCTAGTTAAGATAGGTGACCTTTTATCTATACATGTTTAAGAGAAAACAAAAATGGAACACGGCAGTTCTGAGAAAAAAAAATTAAATATTTTTTCTTTGATTCAATACAAACGTGGTCACCCTAGTTAAGATAGGTGACCTATTATCTATACATGTTTAAGAGAAAACAAAAATCGAACCCGGCAGTTTTGAGAAAAAAAATAAAAATATTTTTTCTTTGATTCAATACAAACGTGGTCACCCTAGTTAAGATAGGTGACCTTTTATCTATACATGTTTAGAGAAAACAAAATGGAACACGGCAGTTCTGAGAAAAAAATTTAAATATTTTTTCTTTGATTCAATACAAACGTGGTCACCCTAGTTAAGATAGGTGACCTATTATCTATACATGTTTAAGAGAAAACAAAAATCGAACCTGGCCGTTTTGAGAAAAAAAATAAAAATATTTTGTCTTTGATTCAATACAAACGTGGTCACCCTAATTAAGATAGGTGACCTATTAACTATACATGTTAAAGAGAAAACAAAAATATAACCCGGCAGTTTTGAGAAAAAAAATAAAAATATTTTTTCTTTGATTCAATACAAACGTGGTCACCCTAGTTAAGATAGGTGACCTTTTATCTATACATGTTTAAGAGAAAACAAAAATGGAACACGGCAGTTCTGAGAAAAAAAATTTAAATATTTTTTCTTTGATTCAATACAAACGTGGTCACCCTAGTTAAGATAGGTGACCTATTATCTATACATGTTTAAGAGAAAACAAAAATCGAACCTGGCCGTTTTGAGAAAAAAAATAAAAATATTTTGTCTTTGATTCAATACAAACGTGGTCACCCTAATTAAGATAGGTGACCTATTAACTATACATGTTAAAGAGAAAACAAAAATATAACCCGGCAGTTTTGAGAAAAACATAAAAATATTTTTTCTTTGATTCAATACTAACGTGGTTACCCTAGTTAAGATAAGTGACTTCTTATCTATACATGTTTAAGAGAAAATGAAAATCTAACCCGGCATTTCTGAAAAAAAAAATATAATTTTTCTGATGCAATACAAACGTGGTCACCCTTGTAAGGATAGGTAACCTCTTAACTATACACGTCTATAAAAAATAAAAATCTGATCCTAGAATAATATATTTGCTTTCATTCAATACAAATGTGGTCACCTTAGAAAAAATAGGTGACTTCTTATCTATAAATGCTTAAGAGAAAATAAAAATCTGACCCGGCGGTTCCAAGTATTTTTAAAATATTTTTTCCTTGATTTAATAGAAATGTGAGCACCTAGTCACGTTATGTAACATGTAATCTATACATGTTCAATAAGAAACATAAATCAAATCTGGCAGATAATAAAAATATGTATTCCTTGATGTCACGCATAACGTGGTCACCCTAGTTAGGATATGTCATTTATTCGTTATACAATATGTCAAGAAAATAAAAATCAACCATGATATTTCAAAAAATGATAGCTCGCTATGCACAGAATATCCATGAAGAATACAAAAGTTGGCAAGTGATTTTCTCGATACTCACTGAACTGATTTTGATGCGGTTTTACACGAAGGCGTAGATAAAATATCGAAATCTAAATATCGTAACATTCTCAATATATCGCCATAGCCCAAGTCCCATACTACCGCCGCCCTGTCTCCTTAAACAGTTGAGTTTACCTGAACAATTTTTAAAACATAATTTTAGAACACTGATGATATTTAGAGCTAAGGTTTGTTTCCAGTTTGGGGGCGCCGGGCCCTTCGCAGGTCGTTCCATTCGCAACTCGTCCCAATCTATCATTTTCAAATCGTCCTATCGCAACACGTCTCATTCGTAACTCGTGCTACAGTTTTTGAAAAACTTTCAAAAACTATCCCGGTAAATCGAACCGATCCACGCGTTAGTGGACAAGATATACTTGCTTAATTCGCAGGCTAGATTAGAACCGCGGTAGCCCAGTTGGTAGTGGCGTCGGCAGTACAGATGCCGAAGGTCGCAGGTTGAAATCCTGCCTGCGGTGGAAAATTTTGCAAGTTTTCCAAAAATTGTTTACCTAACCCGAGAAGTGTTTTAAAATTTGGTATTCGTCCTATTGTAAATTGTTCAGTTTCATGAGCTAGTTCACGTCCTATGTTAATGGGACGAGTTGTGAATAGGACGAGTTGTAAATGGGGAGCTGCGTACAACTCTGGCGTTCCACCAATCTTTACACATTACGTACTCTAAAATTAGTAAATAAAAAAACAGCTGCAAACCAGCCCATAAAACTGAACAACTTTCCCAAAGGAACATAGGTGGAAATATGAAAAAAATGGGTGTCCCATACAATATGATGCACCCAATTTGTATGGGAGGTCAAAAAATTTCAGTTGATTTTTTTACATACCTATATTTTCAATGTAACAAATATTGTGATAGATAAAAGTATGCAAACATTGCTGAAAATAAAACACGAGTCTAGAAAACCGAATAGCTTCTTCCAAAAATCGCAAGTAAAAGCAGTCAAATACGCATTCGAGCCGGAGTTAGTACTGGCGGTCTTTTTTTTATAAATTGCATTCTTTGGAGATAGTTGTTCAGTCTTTTGGGATATTTACAGCACTTTTTATATTTAACATTATCTACACTAATATATTAAAGAGGAAAACTTTGTTTGTTTTTTTGTTTGTTTGTTTTTTTGTATGTATGTAATCGATAAACTCCGAAACTACTGGACCGATTTCGAAAATTCTTTCACTATTAGAAAGCTACAACATTCCTGAGTAACATAGGCTACTTTTTACCACGGGAAAATTTCTCATTTCCACGGGAAAACGGTTAGCAGCAGGAAAAGCGGGAAATACAGCGGATATTACCCAAATAAGCCAAACCGTTTTACCGATCTTCGCGAAATTTGGCACTGATATTACTAGCATAGTAAAGATGGACATGGACTACTTTTTGTCAGCCCTCGAGGATCTGGAGTACGAGTACCAGATGAAGACCACCAGCATCCCATCTAAACTATAAAAGATACGGTCAAGGCTTCATAGAAAATTTGTTCACCATGACGGGCCGCTTCTGCTGGCACATGGTCATCGAGGATCTGGAGTACCTGATGAAGACCACCAGCATCCCATCTAAACTATAAGAGATACGGCCATGGCTTCATAGAAAAAGTTGTTCACCATGACGGGCCGCTTCTGCTGGCACATGGTCGTCGAGGATCTGGAGTACCTGATGAACATCACCAGCATCCCATCTAAACTATAAGAGATACGGTAATGGTTTGAGTTATTCAGCATGACGGGCCGCTTCTGCTGGCAAATGGTCACGAGGGTCTGAAGTACCTGATGAAGACCACCAGCATCCCATCTAAACTATAAGAGATACGGCCATGGCTTCATAGAAAAAGTTGTTCACCATGACGGGCCGCTTCTGCTGGCAAATGGTCGTCGAGGATCTGGAGTACCTGATGAACATCACCAGCATCCCATCTAAACTATAAGAGATACGGTAATGGTTTTTAAGTAAAAGTTACTCAGCATGCCAGGCCGCTTCTGCTGGCACATGGTCATCGAGGATCTGGAGTACCCGATGTAGACCACCAGCATCCCATATAAACTATAAGAGATACGATAATGGCTTCAAAGTAAAAGTTATTCAGCATGACGGGCCGCTTCTGCTGGCAAATGGTCACGAGGGTCTGGAGTACCTGATGTAGACCACCAGCATCCCATATAAACTATAAGAGATACGGTAAAAGCCTCAAAGTAAAAGTTATTCAGCATGACGGGCCGCTTCTGCTGGCACATGGTCACGAGGGTCTGGAGTACCTGATGTAGACCACCAGCATCCCATATAAACAATAAAAGATACGGTAATGGCTTCAAAGTAAAAGTTATTCAGCATGACGGGCCACTTCTGCTCGCACATTTACCTCTGCTGGATCGGAGTAATGGACTTTTTACTACGGGCAAAGATCCAATTTCTACAGGAAAACAGGTAAGTAGCAGCGGGTGAAACCGCTGGGCGGGCTGCTAGTTTTATTATAAATTAGTTAAAGATATTTTACATCACCATAGGGCTTATTGGAACCTGCCATGACCGTATGCATTCAGTAGAAATTAAGACCAAATATTTTAGAAGACGGAGCATCGCAAGATAGCATCGCAAGATTTACAACGTGTTACAAAACAAACAAAAACTACATTATTTTTCATTATCATCAATTGTTTTATTAGATTTTTTAATGCGCTCACAGCGCTATATTATTATTTATTAGGTATCATAATTTGAGAATGAGAAAATTGAATAATTCACTAGCGGCCACCGGGACTTGAACCCGGGGCTGTGGATCACCTTTCCACCGCTCTGCCAACTGAGCTACGGGCGCCTAGCGGACCCTGGTGAATTTCTCAACCTCTTGATACTCGTCTCGAAGCGACGATCCAGCGACATCTGTAGAAAATATTTAGAACTTCACTACGTGGTTAGTCCACATTATGAGTGGAATTCAAACCATGTGATGAAGTTCAACAGATGTTGCTGGATCGTTGCTTCGAGACGAGTATCAAGAGGTTGAGAAATTCACCAGGGTCCGCTAGGCGCCCGTAGCTCAGTTGGCAGCGTGGTTGGCAGAGCGGTGGAACGGTGATCCACAGTGCCGGGTTCAAGTCTCGGCAATCGCTAGTGAATTTTTCAATTTTCTCATTTTCAAATTATAATACCTAATAAAGAATAATATAGAGCTGTGATGTGAGTGCATTAAAAAATCTAATAAAACAATTGATGATAATGAAAAATAATACACAGCCTGGCGAACAAATGTCGATTCAGCATATATTTCTGGTTGACTTGCGTTTCTTATAATGATGAGATGACATGACACCCATATAATAGCCAGCAATGTAGACCGAATTGCGCTGAGCCGCGATGGCAACTTCTTTTGAACTTTGAGGAGGTTGGAATAGCATCGCCCCATATTTTTCCCGTGGGTGTCATAAAAAGCGACTAAGGTATTTTGAGTGTTAATCTGTATTGCAATTTTAAAACGTAAACCGTAATTTTAGGCGACAGGCTGACAACCTGTCACTATACTAATACACAGTCTTCTGAATGACTCTCAAACTATTGTCAAGCGTGGTGTAAATGGCTGTTTTATAGCCTTTTACGCTCTACCTACCCCGCAAGGGAAGTAGGCGTGATATATGAAGCTATGGATGTTAAATGGTAGGAAAGTGTGCTGACAATAGTAAACCAAGGTCGACAGCGTACTAAACAAAAATCTTGCCTATTATATATAGCTTAATTCATTTTTTGGGATTTTTAATGCACTTACAGTACCATAATTTTCTCACAAATGAAAATAAGAAATAGAAAAACGTTATGCATCGAATCCACCGGGGATCGAGCCTGGGCCGCATGGGTGAACGCCCCAACGCTCTGCCACTGAGCTATCGATGCACCGATTGATAAATGCCATATTTTCTATCTCTTGATGCTCGTCTCTAAGCGACGATGTATTTAAATGAATTTGTTAACTGTAGCTGCAGGTGGGCAATACGCGAAAGTCTATCATTTTGTAACTATCGCTTTCTGTAACTACAGTTAACATTCAAAATAGTTACGGGACTAATTTGACGATACAAATATTTTCAAATTCAGAGAGAGCCACTTATTACATAAGGTCCTATTAAATTCACTGCAAATATTTTGGGGGCAGATGAAATAAAATATAAGAATGTACTATGCAAATTTTTAAAGAAATCTACACGCTAGTTTTCGAGAATATTGCATTTAACTAAAAAAACACAAAACGAAAAAAGTGCACCCTGTTTGTCCTAGAAACACACACTACGATGAATTTAAATTACGCGCCAAAAAAAGTTGCTGTGATTGGTTGGTTGTTAGTGTGCGTGCCGTGTAAGTGAATCCTGTCTACGTGGCGGAACGTCAGTCGGGTCAGTCAAAGGATGTTCACATAATTAATTAAAAAGTTTGTTTGAAAATGAAAAATAAAAACTAGCGTGTAGACTTTTTTTTAAATGCCTTAAATGTTTTTCTTATACATATTTACGCATGCCCTTAAAATATTTGCAGTGAATTTAATAGGACCTTATAGAGGAATATCATTGTCGTGTTTTGGAGGAAAACTATGGAATTTGACATGTTTTTTAGAGAATCGTAATGAACAATTTTTCTTATTAGGACAACTGCTGAAATCGAAAAAAAGAATTCGACCTTGCGAAGTCAGTCTGCTTGCCTATCGTGAATTTTGTATGAAAGGCCGAAAATGGCTGAAATGTTTTTTCTTTTTTCACCATTGTTCCATAATGAAAGTATTCCAGTACGGTGCCCTAAAAAACGTTATTAATTTTATTCCGAAACACGTTGTATAAGTAGCAGAGATTTATAGGCATCTTTAGTTTGGTAGCGCAGCTACGTCTTCTATAATATTTGGTGTTTTAAAAAATTACTTACATTCCACAACCTATTACGCGGTATCCACAGAAATCAAATTGAACGGCACAGAATTATCAGGCGTTGGGCTTTGCATTTCTTTCGACGTCGCATTCTCGAATTCGGCTAAAGTGATACCATGGTTAGACAACATATGACTTTTTAGACTACATTTTTGTACGAACGCCAAACCACAAACGCCACATTTGAAACGCCTGTCGTTGTTGTGTATACGCATATGCTCTCGTAAGGTTTTTTTCCTTGCATACGCTTTATGGCATACCGTACATTTGAAGACTCTCTCTCCGGTATGCCGAATCATATGTTCGTCTAACGATTGCTTTATGAAAAACCCTTGACCGCATTCGGGGCAAATGTGATTCCGTTCCATGAGGTGGACTTTTTTTATGTGCGACGTGAGTTTGGATTTCAATATGAAATTCTTCTCGCATATGTTGCATTTGTACGTAGCGGCAACAGTGTTATGTTCGGCGTACATATGCCTGTTTCTTTGATAGTAACTATTGAAGGTTTTGTTGCAATTTGGACAGTTGGTCGTGTACCTGGCATTGGTATTGTGAGTGTATTTTTCGTGACACATTAGTCTAACCTTGGTAGTGAATGTTTTTTCGCAAAACGCGCACTGAAATTCGCCGGTCTCGTGAATCCTTTGATGGTTTTTTAATCTGTGCTTATTTATGAAACCCATATCGCAAATTTCGCAGATATAATTTCTGTAATGCCCGTTCATATGTTGAAGTAACGTTTTGAACGTTTCGTAAGTCGAATAGCACAACGCGCAATTCAAAATTTCACCGTCGGTTAACTTAAATTCTAAAATATAATCATGAACGTCCGTATGGAACTTTATGTCATGTTTTTGAGTTAAATGTTTTTTCAAATTCTTTATAACGTCGACGTTTTCTTCGCAAAGACTGCATTTTAAGTCTGTTATATCCATTTTTATGGAGACGTTGTTTTTGTCGCGAACTTTTTCGATGAACTCTGCGTTTTTATGCGTGTCGTGTATATGATTCCTTAAAGTGTTAATATCTGGGAGGACGTCTTTGCAGTAAGCGCATATAATGCCGTACAATGTTTTGTTAGAGAATGGTGTGCAGTTGGAGTATTTGAGTATGTTTTCAATGTTTTGCTTGTGCTTCTTGTTCTCGCTGAGGTTTACGAATTTGAGGCTCGCCCGGTACGACGCGGGGCACAGTTTCAGGGTGGTCAGTTTCTTGTGTTTGCGATCTGTAAACAACATAAATTATTTGTTGTTATTATTTGGTATCTGGTAGGTATATCGGAAGTAACGAAGCCGAAAGGAGGTCAAGGCACTCATGAAACTGAACAACTTGATTGGCATTATTGTATGGGAGGTCCACATACCTACTGGGTTATTTTTTAGTCAGTGCGCAAACTTTGCAGGGTGTTTCTACTCGTGATTATGATAAATTTTTACTATGATACCACATGCGAATTCGATAAAAAAAAATTGAATGTTCCACAGAAAATTTCATACCTACTCAGCAAAAATGTATGGAACACCCAAAATCTTTTTTTAGATTTCTCAGGTGGCCCCATAGTAAAAGTTGTTCAGAATCACGAGTAGAAACATCCTGCAAAGTTTGCGCACTGACTAAAAAATAACCCGTATATAAGGTCCTATTAAATTCACTGCAAATATTTTAAGGGCATGCGTAAATATGTATAAGAAAAACATTTAAGGAATTTAAAAAAAAATCTACACGCTAGTTTTCATTTTTCATTTTCAAACAAACTTTTTAATAAATTATGTGAGCATCCTTTGACTGACCCGACAGACTTTCCGCCACGTAGACAGGATTCAATTCACTTACACGGCACGCACACTAACAACCAACCAATCACAGCACCTTTTTTTAACGCGTAATTTAAATTCATCGATGTGTGTGTTTCTAGGACAAACAGGGTGCACTTTTTTCGTTTTGTGTTTTTTTAGTTAAATGCAATTTTCTCGAAAACTAGCGTGTAGATTTCTTTAAAAATTTGCCAAGTACATGCTTATATTTTAGTTGATCTGCCCCTAAAATATTTGCAGTGAATTTAATAGGACCTTATATATTTTTTTTATGTCGACCCGTGTTCTATTTGTTATACTCTTTTTTTTACTCCCTGCATATATAAGGTAACTGGTATGACCTCTAAAGGGGTATTATTGATGTGCAGCTGTTAGTACAAACCATACCTAAAAGTCACAACAATTCAATTATTATTTTTTTTAATTGAACCTGATTACAACGATTTGTCGCTCCCGAAATTTCGTGAAAATACTCACAATTTTTTTTATTTGCATTTTTTTTTGCCACAGGCAGGATTTGAAACTGCGATCTTCGGCATCAGTACTGCCGGCAGTAGCCCAGTTGATAGTGGCGTCGGCAGTAAATTTTGCGCGTTTTCTAAAAATTGTGTACCTAACACGAGAAGTGTTTTAAAAGAGCTACCGACCTGGTTGGCATAGTGAGTGACCTTGAAAAAAAAAACTCTTTTGAATGGCCAGAGTTGAAACATATCGCAATCGATGAAGCATAAAAATACAAACCAAAAGTATTAGATAAAAAGTCGTAAAGCGTATAGTTTCTGAGAGCAATGATCTCCTTAACGACCGTCAATACGGCTTCCGCCGCGGGCGGTCGACAGGGGACCTCCTCGTGCATGCCACCCACTCATGGAGCGAGGCTATCGAGAGGCACGGCGAAGCCCTCGCCGTATCTCTGGATGTCTCAAAGGCATTTGACAGGGTCTGGCACGCAAGTCTTATTAACAAGCTTCCCGCCTACGGGCTACCTACTGGACTTTGCAACTGGATCACAGATTTCTTGAGTGGACGGTCACTACGAGTGGTCCTAGAAGGACGCTCTTCAGATGAACAGGCTATTGATGCCGGCGTCCCTCAAGGGTCTGTACTTTCTGCAACCCTATTTCTGCTGCACATCAACGATATGCTCACGCCCGACACCTTTGGGTATGCAGATGACAGCACGGTTGTTGATAGGTACCTGTCCAGTGCAAAGGCCAGCAATGAATCTACTCAGTCTTGTCGAGAGGCCCTAGTGAGTCGCCTAAACTTGAATCTTGAAGCAATATCCGAATGGGGTGATGCAAATCTTGTCAAGTTTAATGCATCTAAAACACAGGCATGTCTATTCTCCACTAAACGGAGTCCCCTTCGACCTGACTCCGACTTTCCGAGGTGTATCCGTACCGATTTCCGACCATCTTGAGCTTCTTGGCATGAACCTTTCATCTGACCAGAACTTTGGACATTATATTGAGTCTTTGGCCACGACTGCAGCAAAAAGACTCGGAATTCTCTCGAAGGTCAGGCGATACTTCACACCAGTACAGCTTTTACAACTATACCAAGCTCAAGTCCGTTCCTGCATGGAGTATTGCTGTCACCTGTGGGACGGGTCTGCCAAATACCAGCTGGCAGCCCTGGACTCGATTGAGAAGCGCGCCAAGAAACTCATCGCTGATAGGGCACTAATTGACGCAAAGTTACAGAGCCTCGAACACCGTCGCAAAGTAGCTTGCTTGTCGGTATTTTACAGGATACATTTCGGGGAGTGTGCACAGTCTCTCCATGACCTGATACCTCCGTCACCATTCCATCTCCGGTGCACGAGACGCCGGTTGGGATTCCACCCTTATATGGTAGACATCCCGCAAATTCGCACAAAGCGCTTCGCTTCTACATTTTTAATGCGAACTGCTAAGGAGTGGAACTCCCTGCCTGCGGATCTGTTTCCGGAACGTTATAACCTGGGCCTTTTCAAGGCGAGAGTGAATAGGCATTATCTGGGCGAGCATGTTCCATTATCGTCTGCATCGTCACTTAACATCAGGTGAGATTGCGGACAAATGCTTACCCATTATTTATAAAAAAAAAAAAGATAATTATATGGTAATGAGAGAATTTCTTTTTGTTTATTGTTGAATCCTGTCTACGTGGCGGAAGGTCAATCAAAGGATGTTCACGTAATTAATGAAAAAGTTTGTTAGAAAATGAAAAAAAAAAAAACTAGCGTGTAGATTTTTTTTTAATACCTTAGATGTTTTTCTTTTACATATTTACGCATGCCCTTAAAATATTTGCAGTGAATTTAATAGGACCTTATACAACGTGTTACAAAACAACCAATAAATCTCCCATACAAAGTGAGTTCATTTTGTATGGGAAGTCCAATTTTTTTTTTCATATTTCAACCCATGTTCCATGGGGAAAGTTGTTCAGTTTCATGAGTACCTTGACCTCCTATTAGCTTTATTTGTTGTTTTGTAACACCCAGTATACTAAAATGTTGGACACTCTTTGGTATTCAACTTACCGGTTCCTTTATCTGTCAAAACGAGTCGTTTCTTCTTCTTGTCACCCTTCGCGCGTTTGACGGTCACCCCGACGCCATTCAGTCCCAACATCTCAGCCAGTTTGATGTCATCCTCGTCTTGGAATTGGTCGTCGTAATCCAAAAACTCTTCCTTCATTTCTGTAAGAATGGAAAGAAAGAAATGTTGAGAAAAATATATAGGATGCAATTTTATTAGTGGCGGATCTGTTAAGGGTCTGTTCTGTCAATAAAACTGAACAACTTTCCCCAAGGAACAAAGGTCGAAATACGAAGAAAAATGTTGGTCGTCCATACTAAGTGTGTTGGCCGGCCGGGTCAATTTGTATGGGAGGGCCAATTTTTTTTCATATTTCGACCTATGTTCCTTGGGGAAAGTTGTTCAGTTTCATTGACAAAAGACACCCTTGACGGATCCGCCACTAATAAAATTACGCCCTATATTTATAGGGTTACATTTAACCTCCTGAGTCCCTGCGTCCTATACAAAGAACAAATTCCTGTACTGTGTTAAGTCTGTAATTTTGTAAATATAGGAAAACGTAAACAACAAATATAACATTTTACTTTTGATTATGTTTTTACACAAAATGAATAATCAAAACTATTAATAATAATGTGTTACTAATTTGAAAAATAATTGTAATTAGTAGTCAAAAAAAATCACTCCCTCTTAATTTGTTCTATATAAAGTACATTAGGCCTTAATGACTACATTCTATTAGAAAGCTCAGGACTCAGGAGGTTAATTAAGTACAAATCTCTTGAGGGTGTGATCTACTCACAAAACTGAACAACATTTGTTAAAAACTTTACTTCGAAATATTAAAAAAAAAAAATGGACCACCCATACAAAAATGTTGAAAAAGTGTGCCACTTAGTATGGGAGGTCCAGATTTTTTTTTCATATTTCGAAGAAAAGTTTCTAACAAAAGTTGTTCAGTATTGTGAGTAGACCACACCCTCAAGAGATTTGTACTTAATTAAATGTAACCGTATATTAGGCAAATGTGTTTTAGACCCCTTCCCATATAAGTGGAAATATTTCTCCTGTACCTAATATTGAGTACCTAACCTAGGGTATCGCTGAATAGATCTTTTAAAACTAAGGGGACGTTTCATTGAAAAAAAGTCGCTAAAATGTTTCTGTCTCGAGATATTTGCTTTTCGAGGCTATCCTATGCCAGCCTGATTATTTTCCCGTTTTTTCAGAATTGGTCCCGGAGTGAGAATTGTTCAGTACAATGCCCTAAGCAATGTGTTCAATTGAATGCATTTCCTCCGAAACACGGTGTATTCCTGAAGGCTACCTGCCTTGGGGGCCTAAATTGGGGACAAAATTCACGAAACGAAATAGGCGCGTCCACACCGAGCGAGCAGCCTCGCTGCCTCGCGTGGCAACGACCAAAAAATTACGTGGCTTACCCGAGACAATGCAAGGTTATACTCGGGCGAACGCGAGCGGGCCGAGCCAAAATCAACGCGCCTCAGACGTTTAGCCTATTAGTTTATTTAGGCGTCCAAATTGGGCCGAACTTGGCACGCCTACGAGCGTATGCCGCGCGAGGCAGTGAGGCGGCAAGCAGCCTCGCTTGGTGTGGACGCACCTTATAACAAAATGAAGAGACCCTCGTTGGGAACTTTGTTCCGAAACAATGTTTAAAATGCGCCTTCATTCGGAACTTTATCCCAGAAATGTTCCCAGTGACCCGCCTTTAAAACCTTCATATACATTTTTAACTCTTTTGAATAACCTACCCACTAAATACAGATGTAAGCATCATATTTCATTACCTATTTTACTTACCCATAAATACAATGTCATCTGGTTCTTCTTTAACTTTGGCAAGAGCTTCATCTGAAAGAGAAAAACAGCAACTTATTCCATGAAAATTCGTATGTACTTTACCATGAGATGAGAGTCCTATCAATGTTTGTGCCAAGTTTCATAATAAAAGCTTTTTAACAAAAAATATCAACCAACGAAAACTGAAAAGCATAAAATAATTAACCATTGTAAGTCAACCTTAATAAAATCATTACTTTACAAACTATTAGTAGAAGGTACTATAGTAATATTTTCGGAAATATTTTGAGATTTTATTCAATTTTATTAACTAAGTTCATAAATTAATCTAAGTGTGCCTGTCTAAATGATTTTGAGTCGGCGCCAATCAAGCGTATTTATTACCATACTTTACACACAAATTAGGGAACAAGCGCGCGAGGCGCCTCTTTACAGTCCACTATCATCTCCTAACGGAGAGTATTTTCATACTCAACACGCTTGTTAAACCAACTGGAGACCGCGTTAAATCCAGGATAGTAGTGTAACGCGTTATTTTTACCTTATAAAAAAAACCGTAAAATTTATAGATGATAGAATATAGATTCTATCAAAATAAAGAATTCTTCTCAGCGCCATCCCTTGGCCGCATATTGAAGCAAGGCGTCCGTGTGAGGTCGTCAAGGCGCTCGATTATGTTTCGACGCTCGACGTGACGATGCCTTACGTACGAGTACCGTCTGGATCCTGTAGATGGCGGGTGGGTCATTCGTGTTGCCAAGAACAACCGAGTTAGATCGATAAGTTAAAGATTTAATTTTTCCGACGAATTTCGTAATACAGTTTTTGGTTTTTCAAGGAAAATAGTAGTGCAAGGGGAATTGTTTGGTTGGGAAATTGTTAGTTCTCATTGTGCTAGTAAGCGGTGATCGTTTGGTCCAAGTTTCATTATAATTTTGTGAAGTTGAGATTTCTGTATCGTAGTGTCATAGTGACGGTATTTCGTATGAGTTGGTAGAATTTTGGAAGGTTGCCGTTCCTTTTTCATATAGTAGAAATGCAGTAATAAGTCGGATTTTAATGCCTTTTCGATCGGGACAGCGCGAAGAAAGGACGCTCATCACCTCCAGGTAATTGGAATGCAAATGGCGGATGTTACCGTCTACTTAGCTTACTTAGCGAAGTCTTATTCGATTTCCTTTATTTCAGTTGATTTGGAACGACACGCTCCTGATTTGAAGAGGACCGTGAGCCGTTGCCATATTCTACGGAAAAATATTCTTTGCGCGCTTCGAAGATTCTGGAACAGCTGGTGAGTAGATAAAATTGTGTGGGAGTTTTCTTTTAAATACAGCTAATTAGTGAGTTTGAACAGTTCGGTAATTCCGTGTTGCGTTATCTTACAGTGAATATACATTGTGGTGAAGTGAGCTGAAAAATCCGCGCTGGACCGAGTGTCGTGCTACCCTGCCTGACCCGTTGCGCGCTGAGGCGCGAAGTGTGCTACAAAACCTCCACTGGTAAGTGTGTTTTTATAAAATTCTGTTAGGGATTTTTAGGTTGATTCTTTATAGCCCTTCTGGCTAAAATCATGTTCTGGCCGTTTCTAAGCGAAGTGTTTTATTGTCAACAGGAGGTTCTTTTAATACCTAAGCAACTAAGCTGTCCATGGACTTCTACACGCTAGCGTAGAAGCATTTCCAGTCACACCCCGAGTTTTGTGAGCTACCCTCGACTTTTATTATTTCGCTTCGCGTTTTACTTTCGGATACTTTATAAATGCAGCTGTTATTACATTTTATTGTGACGTACTGATCGCACTAAGTATATGTAGGCTTTTATTTAGAACCCATGCCCTTTGAGATTGTTGCTACAGATAGTTGATACTAATATTTTATTATTAAGATAACCATTTTATTTTGGCCTATGATACAGGCCTGGCGCCCATAATTGAATATAATGTATAACCTATTTCTTAACTAAATGGATCTTATTGCATAACTGTGTAGGTGAACTATCTCAGTGAAATAAAACATCCAGTCATCTTTTGGATTATATAATTTATAACCTTTCTAATATACTGTATAACCTATTTCTTAACTAAATGGATCTTATTGCATAACTGTGTAGGTGAACTATCTCAGTGAAATAAAACATCCAGTAATCTTTTGGAAGTCTCATCTTTTATTTCTTACCCACAAGTAGGTACTTCTCACTCCGGAAAATTAATTAAGTTACAGTGGCGCCTTAAACTGGATAAATACTTAGTGCGGTCATACGTTTTTTTTAATTTTTTATAGCCTATGTTTGTTGCCGATTTTACTTAAGAGTTGCGTTTCTTTAAAAAATTACCCGACTTCGATTTAACCGACAACGAAGGAAGGTTGATAACTTGATTAGTTTATATGAACTATAGTTAATGCTGGTGTTAGTGCTGTATTATTGTTCGGCTTATATTAATGCTTACTGCAGCCATACATTTACCTAAAAATTTTATAACCCGTTGTCTTTGTTGCTGATTGTACTATACTTAAGAATTATTTTTCTTTAAAAAAATACCCGACTTCGATTTAACCGACACCGAAAGAAGGTTGATAATTTATTTAGTTTATACGAACTATACTTAATGCTATATTGTTGTTCGGCTCCTAGCTTGGATAGCTTTTGTATATTATTTTGTAACTGAAGTGTAAAAACAAAAAAATTAAATTTCATTCTGATTTAACCTGGAACTGTGAACTTAGTGCGATCTCTCACTGCTTAGTCTAGTAGTACTTACTGAATATTTCTTTTAAATATTTTTCTATTACGCGCTTCATCATGTCTCAGGAAATAAAACCAGGTTACCTTAGGAAGGATGAATTAGAATATGAGGTGTCTTTAAGAGGTGTGGAACCGGAAACTACCGTTGATAAGTTGCGTTCTCAGTTACGCGCTTTATTGAAAATCAAACCGTCCTCCACTATTTTAAAATCTGAGCGTGATATTGACTCCGAGATAGAGATAATCAGTGAAAAAATAAAAACCCTGGAAACAGAACTGGCTGGTACACCTTCATCATCACAGTTGTCTAGGCTTAGTACATTAGCTCTGCACTTGCAATTTAGATTGGGTCGTTTATCTTCGAAAACGGAATCTCAGTCTGAGGAACTAGTGGATTTGAAGGAGCGACTAGGGGAAGTGGTTTTAAAATTGGTTGATGAGTCGAATGGTTCAGATACCGAAAAGTGGGAAGATACGGTGGAAGATGACCCAACTTCAGTTACAAAAAATATAACTTACGTCAAAGCTGCAAATGTGGCCTCCCTCAATTTGAAATATGACGGGTCTTCTTGCGTGTTGGTTTTCCTGGAACGTGTGGAGGAGTTGCGACGTTCCCGATCTATTAGTGCGGAGTCTCTGTTTCGCTCGGCTGTTGAACTTTTTACGGATAATGCCTTATTGTGGTATCGAGGTATTTGTGATTCGGTTACTTGTTGGGAAGAGTTAAAGAAAGAGTTGATGAACGAGTATTTGTCACCAGATTACAATTGGCGCTTACTAAACGAAATTCAAAACCGCACTCAGGGCCAAAGTGAAAGCTTTTCTGTTTACTTTGCCATCATGCAAAATTATTTTAAACGATTGTTAGAGCCATTATCTGAGTCACAGAAATTGCAAATTCTGATGAGAAATATTCGTCCGGAATACACCGAGCACTTGTCCTTGATTGCGATTGGATCGTTGAATGAACTGAGGGATAAGTGTAAGCTGATTGAGAGAAACAAACTGAAATCACAGTTTTTACTGAGCCCCAAAGGTAGGCGCAAATACTATTGCGTCAGATTTGGCTTACAAACCTGTTAAGCCACAACATGTTGCAGTGGCTGCTGTCTCGGTACCAACGGATAGAATGAAGTTGTTTTGTCGTCGCTGTCGAGTTAACACGCACAATCTGAGTAATTGTACGGCACCACGTACACTGGTGTGCTTTAGGTGTGGACTGGCTGGTTATACAACTATTTCTTGTCCAAACTGTAATCGGAAAAATGGTGGATCGGGAAGTTCAAAGCCAAAAAACTAGATACTGCAGACTGCAATAACAAAAATTTTGATTCTGAGGATTGGAAGAGCTGGCTGGATACAGTTTCTTTGTTTTTTAACACTTATAATGTTGTTTCAGTCTGCGATGATACTAATAAGAAAAGACCATTCTTGAGTGTTAAGGTCGGTGGTGAGTTGGTCTATGGATTACTGGATTCGGGTTCTGATATTTCTATCCTGGGAGGAAATTCTGGGGATAGGTACCTCAAAAGGGAATCGAGTTACATGGATTGTCTGATGAAGGCCGGCGAATAGTTACGGCAACTGGTGGTATAGCTGACATAAGAGGTTATGTTGAGTTACCTGTGTCTTTCATGGGTTCTGAGAAGAAGATCAGATTTTATGTGATACCGGAAGTGAATTCGATTATTTTTGGTTGGTATTTTTGGCATGTATTTGATTTGGTTCCAAAGACTCTTAAAACCTTGCCTTTTAAAACGATTGAGAACGTACTCGGTGTCTCTGAAATTAGTTTCCTACATCCTATCGATAAATTAACACCGGTACAGCGAAAGGAGGCTGAGAAAATAGTGGATAAATTTGAAAATATAGCTTTTGAGAAGGTTGGCTTGGGAAAAACGGAATTGATTAAACATCACATCGACGTGGGTGACACCAAACCCATTAAACAGCGTTATTATCCGATGTCACCAGATAACATAAAGGAAATGCATCGTGAACTAGATACAATGCTCGAGTTAGATGTGGTAGAACCTAGTCATAGTGCCTGGAATAATCCAACTTTAATGGTACCGAAGCCGGATGGTAAAAACGTTTCTGTCTGGATAGTAGAAAACTGAATTCAGTTTCAAAACATGATGCATATCCGCTTCCTTACATATCGCAAATTTTGGATAGACTTAGAGATGCGAAGTATCTGTCTTCTATTGATCTCAGTTCTGCATTTTGGCAAATTGAACTTACAGATGAGTCTAAGGAGAAAACAGCTTTTACTGTTCCTGGTCGTGGATTGTTTCATTTTAAGCGGATGTGTTTTGGACTGACAGGGCACCAGCTACACAACAAAGGCTGATGGATAGGCTGTTTGGCCCAGAATTTGACAATAATGTTTTTGTCTATTTAGATGACATTGTGGTGGTCAGTAACACTTTTGAGAGTCACCTGCAACTACTTTCAAAGGTATATGAACGGTTGAAGCAAGCAGGCTTAACTATAAAATATTCAAAATGTAATTTTTTCAGGCCAGAACTAAAGTACTTGGGATATGTGGTTGATGAAAAGGTTTGCATACGGACCCAGATAAAGTAAAATCAATTCTAGAGTTTCCTACGCCAAAGAATCGTAAACAGGTGAAGGCTTTTCTAGGGACAGCGTCTTACTATAGGCGATTTATTAAGAATTTCAGTTTAATCGCCGCGCCCCTAAATAAACTGACCAGCAGCACTGGGAAGAATGCACCTTCGTTTTGTTGGAATGAAGAGGCGGAGGAAGCGTTTAATACTCTGAAACAGGCTTTAGTTTCAGCGCCCATCTTAGCGTGCCCTGACTGGTCGAAACCTTTTTCGTTGCACTGTGACGCCTCAAATTTTGGTATTGCAGGAATGTTGGCGCAGGAAATAGATGGCAAAGATCACCCTATCGCTTATGCTAGCAGATCACTGTCAAAGTGTGAACAAAATTATTCCGCCACAGAGCGTGAGGCCCTTGCTGTTGTGTTTGCAGTAGAACATTTCAGACCTTACATTGAAGGCAGTCAAAGTTTCAAGATCGTAACTGATCATGCCAGCCTGAAGTGGTTCCTAAATTTGTCAAATCCAACTGGCAGATTAGCTCGCTGGGGTTGTCGTCTTTCTCCTTACAATTTTACCATAGAACATCGTGCTGGTAAGGAGAATGTTGTTCCTTGACGGGTGATTCTTTCTATGATGGTCTGGTTGAAAAGTGCTGGTCGAAGCCATTGTCTTGTAGGAACCTTATGATCAATAATGGAAAATTGTATCGTTTTACAAAGTCACATTCTGGTCTGGGTAAAGAGTTTCAGTGGAAGGAAGTGGTCTGTGAGTCCCGCAAGAAAAGTATTATAGAAGAGAACCATGACTTGCCCACCTCAGCTCATCTAGGGATCTCTAAAACCTATAAAAAGATTGCGTTGAGTTATTACTGGCCAAAAATGTACCGGGACATTGCTGATTATGTTCGTAACTGTGAAGTTTGCTTGTCATATAAAATTCCGGCTAAAACTGTTTCTGGTCTGATGGGGGATGCAAAGCAATGTTGCAGACCGTTTCAATGCCTAAGCATGGACCTGGTGGGTCCCTTTCCGGTTTCTAGAAACCGATATAATCCTTACTGGTCGTTATGTGCTGCTTCACTAAGTACGTGATGTTATTTCCTCTTAGAAGGGCCACGGGCGAAAATATTGTAAAACATCTGGAGAACGACGTGTTTATGGTTCACGGTATACCTCAAACAGTAATCTCTGATAATGGTACTCAGTTTACTGGAAACGAGGTCACTGCCCTGTTCTATAAATATGCGATACCACAAATTCACCTAGGCCCAAGGTACTGCCCTCAAGTTAACCCAGTGGAAAGGCAAAACCGTACTATAGTCACATCGATATCTGCTCTGATCAAGGATGATCATCGTAACTGGGATGTCTACTTGTCGCAAATACAGTTTGCAATTAATACGACAGTGAGTGATGCAACGGGTTATTCTCCGTTTCTTTTGGTGCATGGTCGTGAAGCGGTGGTGTCTGGTTCGCTGTATGATTCAACACCGGTGGAACTCGCCGAATTGACTTTCCCGTCTCGTGATGACTATGCTCAGAATTTGGGATCTTTAGCAGGGATTTTCCGTAAAGTTAAATCGGAGTTGCTGAAGGGTCATGATAGAAATGCCAAATACTATAACTTAAGAAGAAGGCATGTAGAACTGGAGATTGGTCAGACTGTGTGGAAGAGGTGTTTTCCTCTAAGTGTCAAGGATAAATTTTTCTCAGCTAAATTAGCACCCAAATATATTAAATGTAAAGTTGTTGAAAAGAAATCACCTTTGGTTTATCGATTGGTGGATTGCAGCGGAAAAGATGTTGGAATTTGGCACATAAAGGATCTGAAGATAAATAATTAGGGGTGTTGATAGGTTATTGTATGTTTTGTTGCTAGTCGCTGGTGGTTCTGTGGGTTGAAGATGTTGGCTGACTGGTTGTTTTTCTATTTTTCTTAGATAAGTTAGGTAGGGTAGGTAGTGCTGATCATAAATTTTTCTTATCCCTGGACACAGGTTGGCTGTTTTAGATTGGTCCCGGGTTGTTGGTTGTAATAATGGAATTGAGAATGCTGGTGTGACGATATGTTGTTTTAGATGGTTTGTAGGTGCCAGTGGATTGGATGGGTTTCCCAATACACTGTTACCAGGATTGTTGGGGTAAAGAACTGATACCTAGTACTTGTGTTTTCTTGTTTTGTTTTCTAAATTTAAATGTAATATTCATTAAAAATTTAATAGTTACCTATCAGTCGCTTGGTTTTGGATTTTGAAGGTAAGATGGTGTGCAAGTTAATCTTTTAATGTAACATAAAAGTTAACTACTTCTGTTGAGATTCAGTTCGTTTGTTTAAATTAACTCGAGTGATTTCATATCTAAGGAATTTATCTCTTGTTTCTTTTAAGGGTTGTTAGTGTTCAAATCATGAGACTGTAAGGCATTATAAACTGGAATCAAAGTTAGACTGTTTGATTGTGTGCGATTGAGTGAAGTTCGTTTTGAGGATATGTATGGAATTACATCTTATGCCAAATATAAATGGGCCCTTTACATTATGTAACTTACTAGTTGGTTTGGCTTGTTTGTGGTCTGGTGTGTATGAGGAAGTATTATAGATGAAGTATGAATTTTAAACTTTGGTCTGGTATAGAAATTCCATTTTTTTTATTGTTTTTTTTGGCTTTCAGATTAACGGTAATAATTTAATTTAAACGGAACTACCTAGGTATCAATTCTTGACTCTCGCTTTTAGTATAAGATGTTGTCTGTGGTGTGTTTTGTTGCTGTTGTTGTTTTGGAGTAAGCTGTATTTTTGTGCTTTTGTTTCACTGAGATGGTTTTACGGCTGGGACAGCCGTGAATTCCCTGAGGGAAATTCTGCGTGGTTGGGGGATATTGTAACGCGTTATTTTTACCTTATAAAAAAAACCGTAAAATTTATAGATGATAGAATATAGATTCTATCAAAATAAAGAATTCTTCTCAGCGCCATCCCTTGGCCGCATATTGAAGCAAGGCGTCCGTGTGAGCTCGTCAAGGCGCTCGATTATGTTTCGACGCTCGACGTGACGATGCCTTACGTACGAGTACCGTCTGGATCCTGTAGATGGCGGGTGGGTCATTCGTGTTGCCAAGAACAACCGAGTTAGATCGATAAGTTAAAGATTTAATTTTTCCGACGAATTTCGTAATACAGTTTTGCTTTTTCAAGGAAAATAGTAGTGCAAGGGAATTGTTTGGTTGGGAAATTGTTAGTTCTCATTGTGCTAGTAAGCGGTGATCGTTTGGTCCAAGTTTCATTATAATTTTGTGAAGTTGAGATTTCTGTATCGTAGTGTCATAGTGACGGTATTTCGTATGAGTTGGTAGAATTTTTGGAAGGTTGCCGTTCCTTTTTCATATAGTAGAAATGCAGTAATAAGTCGGATTTTAATGCTTTTTCGATCGGGACAGCGCGAAGAAAGGACGCTCATCACCTCCAGGTAATTGGAATGCAAATGGCGGATTTTACCGTCTACTTAGCTTACTTAGCGAAGTCTTATTCGATTTCCTTTATTTCAGTTGATTTGGAACGACACGCTCCTGATTTGAAGAGGACCGTGAGCCGTTGCCATATTCTACGGGAAAAATATTCTTTGCGCGCTTCGAAGATTCTGGAACAGCTGGTGAGTAGATAAAATTGTGTGGGAGTTTTCTTTTAAATACAGCTAATTAGTGAGTTTGAACAGTTCGGTAATTCCGTGTTGCGTTATCTTACAGTGAATATACATTGTGGTGAAGTGAGCTGAAAAATCCGCGCTGGACCGAGTGTCGTGCTACCCTGCCTGACCCGTTGCGCGCTGAGGCGCGAAGTGTGCTACAAAACCTCCACTGGTAAGTGTGTTTTTATAAAATTCTGTTAGGGATTTTTAGGTTGATTCTTTATAGCCCTTCTGGCTAAAATCATGTTCTGGCCGTTTCTAAGCGAAGTGTTTTATTGTCAACAGGAGGTTCTTTTAATACCTAAGCAACTAAGCTGTCCATGGACTTCTACACGCTAGCGTAGAAGCATTTCCAGTCACACCCCGAGTTTTGTGAGCTACCCTCGACTTTTATTATTTCGCTTCGCGTTTTACTTTCGGATACTTTATAAATGCAGCTGTTATTACATTTTATTGTGACGTACTGATCGCACTAAGTATATGTAGGCTTTTATTTAGAACCCATGCCCTTTGAGATTGTTGCTACAGATAGTTGATACTAATATTTTATTATTAAGATAACCATTTTATTTTGGCCTATGATACAGGCCTGGCGCCCATAATTGAATATAATGTATAACCTATTTCTTAACTAAATGGATCTTATTGCATAACTGTGTAGGTGAACTATCTCAGTGAAATAAAACATCCAGTCATCTTTTGGATTATATAATTTATAACCTTTCTAATATACTGTATAACCTATTTCTTAACTAAATGGATCTTATTGCATAACTGTGTAGGTGAACTATCTCAGTGAAATAAAACATCCAGTAATCTTTTGGAAGTCTCATCTTTTATTTCTTACCCACAAGTAGGTACTTCTCACTCCGGAAAATTAATTAAGTTACAGTAGTAGGTAGATGTTTGTTCCATGGATGATTTTTATTTATTTTAATTATGATTGGCGCCGACTCAAAATCATTTAGACAGGCACACTTAGATTAATTTATGAACTTAGTTAATAAAATTGAATAAAATCTCAAAATATTTCCGAAAATATTACTATAGTACCTTCTACTAATAGTTTGTAAACTAATGATTTTATTAAGGGTGACTTACAATGGTTAATTATTTTATGCTTTTCAGTTTTCGTTGGTTGATATTTTTTGTTAAAAAGCTTTTATTTTATACTTTTTTGTGATTGATCAATATTCCACTGTTTCT
This sequence comes from Phthorimaea operculella, assembly GCA_024500475.1. NCBI lineage: Eukaryota > Metazoa > Arthropoda > Insecta > Lepidoptera > Gelechiidae > Phthorimaea > Phthorimaea operculella. The sequence goes on along the minus strand of JANFCV010000324.1, from coordinate 151,861 downwards.
TTTCTATGTGAGGAAGTAGCCCCATCTCAACCCCCTAAATGTAATGATTTGTACTAAGTAGTTGTAATTGGTATGTCTACTATGTTTATCAACCTCAACCTTTCATAGTTAGTTAGTGTGTACATAATATTAATAAAAATAAACTACCTAATTGGTATTACAATATACTTTTTTTAGTTCGTTCTGATGTTCAGTCACAAAGTATGACGTGATGATAATTATTTACCTTAGTTTTTCTTGCAAATATTTCTTGATAAGTAATATAGATAGTTAAATACTTCACAACAACTATCAGCTTGCTCTTCATATTTAATGTGATACCTAGGTACGCAGCCCTTATCGAATAGGTACTTGGAATATACCTATTATGAGGTTTTCTAGAAGCAACTGCGCTGCTGTAATAAAATACTTATTTCAGTACAGTTCATTTAATGTTCTGATCAACATCGAACGATAAACAAAGTATTAGTCGGCCACATAATAATAGTATCATTAGTCGGCCATAAAGTTGTAGCAACACAACACCAGGAGTTCTTTAGGCAGCCTTCTCAGTCAGAAGTCCGCTTGCATAGCACAGAGCATGGGATCTATTTTGTTGCTTCACCATAACAATATTATTGCAAACATTTACCTATATTGGAAAGTAGGATTTATTCTACCCACAGCTACATTCAATTTAATCAAATATACATTGCTATTTGCTTCAGTTTTCTGCTGACGAAGTTTTAAATAAATGTAAACAAACCCGAATATCATTGGTTTGATTTGAGACAAAAGAGCCTTATCACACAATCGGTTTGCTAGCGGATGCGGAGCGAATGCCCGGAGGACGCGCAACGCGCGACCGATGCGCGGCTGATACGCAGCGGATTCGTCTCGGACGTGCGGCGGATACCGCCTGTATTTGTATCAAAATGTTGCTAATAGCTTTGCGTACGTGACGTACTGCGCATCCGCCGGCCGTCCGTTCCGCTCCGCACCCGTTCGAAAACCGCTTGTGTGATAAGTTTGAGCTAAGTCAAACTGTGATGTAAGACGTCAATGACACTAGCGTCAATTCGTCAATAGTAGGTCCTAAAAAGTTTGGTTAAATAGGTCCGTTCGCAACCGATTCCCTCTCCTTTGATAAAATGCAATCACTTGCAAGTTAATACGTAATTATTTTACTATATAGAAAACTAGCAATGGTGTCTCAGGGTGATGTAAGTATTACTTTGACATAGCTCTCATCAAAATCTGCCCAGTCGTATATGAGTTCAAAGAGAATAAAGAATCACTATAAAATACCTAAAGACTAATACTCTTATCATAACCTCTTTTTGACAAGCTTCTTTGCCAGATATTTGTCATGCAGTTAATGTCAACGGGTAGGCATGTAGGTAAACATAAGTACATTATGCTTCAAAATGTGCCGCAAAATATAATAATTTACTGAATTTTCATGTATTCTCCCATCAGATCCTGACCTGATGACAATGGGACCACCTGGGCAGTGCACGCTTTCAAACAAAAAAAGAATTTTTCAAATTGGTCCAGGCCTCTCGAAATGATCGGTGAACATACATAAAAAATAAAAATAAAAGTTCGGGACGAATTGAGAACCTCCTCCTCTTTTGTTTTTTCGTCGGTTAAAAATCAGTGGTATTTCTTCGCATGTCTAGCATTTTTTTGTGTGAAGTTTTATTTAAACATGTGTTTAACACTAGCCAGATACCTTATGTCAAACTAAAAAACCAATGGCTCTAAAAAAGATTGCCGGCCGGCTATGGTGGTTCCCATTAAATTCTCACCAGATGACACTACAAGCGGGCTGTTCTAGTGCTTGCGAAAATGTGCTAAATTCGCGTTTTTTGGCTCCGGGCGTCTCAAATAATGGAATTATATTTTTTCAATTCTTTCTTGCTATAATTTTTGCCTTTGTTTCGGACCTAATGTTAAATTCGCTACCAGTAACGCCATCTGTTGAAATTGATATGGAACAAAATCCCTTTACTTCGGTATAGGACTGCATGACACTAGTCAACTTTTTTGTGGTAAGGCCATGTAAGTTTGAAGGTATACTGGAATATTACAAGACAGAAAATGATTGTAAAGATAAAGATGTCTGCCCAGTATTTGCTTTGATGATTTGATAATAATATGTAAGTATTTTATTATTCTAAAACTATTTTGTATTCAATATATCAATCTATTAGAATGTGACTGTCTTGAAAATCTTGTAAATTCCTAAAATAAATACAGGGAGTCTGACAGATCAATTTAGGCATTTTCTGAATCATTTGAACTAAATTTAGTAAAGTACTAAGTCATCTAGTTTTAAAGATGTGGTCAATTTAAGATAAGCCCTTTTCAACTAAAATGTTATAAAACTCAAAAGTTATTTTTTTTTTATTAACTTTGAACCCTGAAGATTTCCAAACCACCACCAATAGTTTTGTATGGCATTGATGATATGTCACAGTTAACCAAACTGCTTAGTCAGGTCACAGCAAAAGACACATACAGTTATAAAATAATTAACAAAAACCAACTACGGGTCATGACCCAGTCAAACGAAACATATAAGAAAATTATCGACCACATCAGAGAAAATGGATTGGTAGGCCATACTTTTACACAAAAAGCAAACAGATGCTATAGAATTGTGATCAAACATCTCCACCACACCACACCAAAAGAAGATACCTATCATACATGAAATCGAAAGCACAGGAAACAAAATAAGAGGTGAAATAATATGCGCAAGAAATAGAAAAACTAAACAACCAATGAATACCTTTTTTGTCAATCTAGAACCAAGTGAAAACAATAAGAAAGTCAAAGACATAAAATACATTTGCAACACAAAGGTCAACATTGAAGACCCTTGGAAGAACACAAGCATAGTCCAATGCACTCGCTGTCAACAGTATGGGCATACAAAAAACTACTGTATGAGACCTTTTAGGTGCGTGAAGTGTGCGGAGGGACATAAGACCTCAGAATGCCCAAAAAAGGATAGAAACACACCAGCCACATGTGCATTGTGCTTCGGCAGCCACCCAGCCAACTATAAAGGTTGTCAAGTATATAAAGAGATCTATGAAAGAAAGAGACAACATCGGACACCAAGAACTACTAAAACTAGTTACTTAGAACAACAACCTTTACCAACATTCACACCAAAGAACTTTCCTCAACTAAAAACTAAACATTCTGAAAAACACACAGAACAAAATATAGATTATAATATAGAACATGACAACCATAACCACGATTATGCCAGAACCCTCAAAAAAGATTTGACACAAAACGAACAACAAAAAGATAATATATTAGAACAACGATTGCTCCAACAATCAGAGAAAATAGATTCATTATTAACAAAAATAGACTCCCTGGTGGATATTGTCATGTTGCTAATGGGCTTTCAAAATGAAATTCTTAAAAATTGCAGCATGGAACACCAATGGCTTAGCATCGAATAAGCAAGAAGTAGAAGCATTCATAAAATACAATAAGTTGGATATACTATTGGTCTCAGAAGCTCATCTTACAGACCAAAAAACAGTCAAATTCAAAGGTTATAATACCTACTTCACTAATCATCCTGATGGCACAGCACATGCAGGAGCAGCTGTCATCATAAAAGAAAATATAAAACACCATATGTTGCCAGCAACAAGACATGACTATATTCAAGCAACAGCCATATGTATAGATGACTGGCAAGGATCACTTTGTGTTGCATCAGTTTACTGCCCACCACGACACAGGATAGATGAGAACATGTATGCAGAGTTCTTCACCAACCTTGGTACACGCTTCATAGCAGGGGGTGATTGGAACTCGAAGCACACCTTTTGGGGATCTGGACTCATTACCACAAGAGGAAGGGAGTTGAAAAAGTGTGTAGATACTTTGAAACTAGAGGTACTGTCTACTAGAGAACCCACCTACTGGCCTACGGACCCCAAGAGATTACCAGACCTAATTGATTACTTTGTCACAAAAGGTGTCTCTCATAATTACATGAAGATTGAATCTAGCCTGGACGGAACATCAGACCACTCACCAATTATATGCACCATCAGTACCACAGTAATAGAAAGAGAACCTAAAGTAACATTATATAACCACAAGACTGACTGGGAGGCATTCCGAGAATACATAGATCAAAATATTGTACTAAAAATTCCCTTAAAAACTGAAGATGATATAGACAAGGCAAACAAACTTATTATCACTAATCTCATACAAGAGGCAGCCTGGCGTGCTACACCTTACATTCAAAATAGTCCGCAGACATCAGAATACACTACAGAGATAAAAAACAAGATAATTGAAAAAAGAAGACTAAGACGTATCTGGCAACTGAGTAGAAACACAAATGACAAAAGAATACTTAACCGTGCACAAAAAGAATTAAAAGAACAAATATCTGAAACAGAAAATAAAACATTACAAGATCGACTTGAGTCTCTATCTACTGATAAAAAAGATGACTATTCTTTATGGAAACTAACAAAATCTCTCAAAAGGCCGAAGGAACCTGCACCACCTCTTAAACGAAGTAATGGAACCTGGGCAAAAAGTGGCATGGAAAAGGCTGAACTATATGCAGATTTTCTGGAAGAAACTTTCAAGCCTAATGATCCTTGTTCCAGTTACTCAGAAGAAGAAATAGATGAAGTTGTTAATAGCGATCAACAAATGTCCTTACCTCTGAGATTAGTAACACCTAGAGAGGTATGGTGGCAAATAAAGAAACTGAAGCTGAAAAAGGCGCCAGGCTTTGATCTGATTACATCCGAGATACTGAAACAGCTACCTAGAAAGGCTATTGTTTTTCTCACAATTCTTTACAATGCTTGCCTAAGACTTTAGTACTTCCCTGCACTATGGAAAGTATCGATTATAAACATGATTGCAAAGCCTGGTAAGCCAATACATGAAGTGTCGTCTTATCGTCCCATCAGTTTGTTACCAGTTCTGTCAAAACTATTTGAAAAACTTCTTTTGAAACGAATAATGCCAATGTATTGGAATTTTTAATGCACTCACAGCGCTATATTATTCTCATAAATTAAATAATGAGAAAATTGAAAAATTCACTAGCACTAACGTTGATCCACAGTCCCGGGTTCAAGTCCCGGCGGTCGCTAGTGAATTTTTCAATTTTCTCATTATTTAATTTATGAGAATAATATAGCGCTGTGAGTGCATTAAAAATTCCAATACATTGGTTTAAGCGAAAAGCTTCATCATATGGTTTGAATTCCTACTGTAACGTGGACTAACCAAAGTAATTAGTTATAAAAACTACTACTAGATGTCGCTTAATCGTCGCTTCGAGACGAGCATCAAGAGGTTGAAAGATTCACTAATGTCCGCTAGGCGCCCATAGCTCAGTCGGTAGAGCGGTGGAACGTTGATCCACAGTCCCGGGTTCAAGTCCCGGCGGTCGCTAGTGAATTTTTCAATTTTCTCATTATTTAATTTATGAGAATAATGCCAATACTCAATGAACAAAAAACAATACCTGATCATCAGTTTGGATTTCGTGCCAGCCATTCAACCATTGAACAGATTCACAGAATAGCGCAAAAAATAAGACAGTCACTTGAAACAAAACAGTACTGCTCTGCTGTCTTTCTTGATATTCAACAAGCATTCGACAGAGTCTGGCACAAAGGTCTGCTTTATAAATTAAAACTCTGTCTACCCAATCCAGCATACATGCTAATGAAATCATACCTACATGAGAGAATATTCCAGGTGAGTGTTGACGGTCAGCTCTCTTCATTCCGAAATATCGAGGCTGGAGTGCCTCAGGGATCAGTGCTGGGCCCGGTGCTGTATACCATATACACAGCAGATCTACCACAAACTGAAAAAGTCTTGACAGCAACATACGCGGATGACACAGCAATACTTGCAAGCAGTAAAAGTGCAGAAGAAGCATCAAGGCTCCTGCAATCACAGTTAGAGATAATAGAAAACTGGCTAAAAAAATGGAGAATAAAAGTAAGCGCCAACAAATCTGCTCACATTACATTTGCACTTAAACATGGAGATTGCCCTCCAGTCAAATTAGACAATACAGTGCTTCCACACAAAACATCAGTCAAGTACCTCGGTATGACTATAGATAGAAGACTAACATGGAAGGAACACATTAAAACAAAAAGAGACCAAGCTAACAGAAAATTGTGTGACCTACAATGGCTCATTGGAAGACAGTCAGCATTGAGTTTGGAAAACAAGATCATAATCTACAAAGCTATACTTAAACCCATATGGACATATGGCATACAACTATGGGGGTCTGCCAGTCATTCAAACATAGAAATTCTTCAACGCTTCCAAAATAATGCCTTAAAAATCATAACATGTGCCCCATGGTTCACCAAAAATCAAGATGTTCATGAATACACAGAGATCCCAACAGTTAAGGAGGAAATTGAAAACTATTGCATAAATTACAAAAAAACGGCTGGAAAACCACACAAATGAGCTTGCTGCTAAACTTACTGACACCACAGAATGCTTATACCGTCTTAAAAGGACGAGATTAGCAAGTCTTTAGAAATAATAACTGAAATCAATAAGAAACATAAAGGATTGTGACATCATTGGATGGCCGTCCTCAAAGCCTATATTCTACCACACACATCTGATTATAGCCAAAAGGCTGATTGCAGATAGAACAAAGAAGAAAAAAAAAAAAAACTTTTGGGTTGGTTGAGGTCAATCTATTGCATTAAAATATCAAGAAAAACAACAGCATGGTATAATAAGATACTCCGTCTGGTACTTATTAACTTTTGGGTTGGTTGAGGTCAATCTATTGCATTAAAATATCAGACAAACAATAGTAATATTTGAATTTGGATCCCATTTTGACTTTCCTGGCTGTATTTAGTTTAGTTAAAAAGTGTTTGAAAATGTATTGAAAATCGTCAATTGTCTATATCTAAAAAAATTACACTGTTCTAAATTTGGTTCAAATGATTCAGTATAAGCCAACCAATCATCCCTTAAAAAGTTTACATCGATCCATCAGACACCATGTATTATTCTAATCGAATTTGCCCAACACCCATGTCCAGCAGTGACATGTGGTAGTTAAGTTAAGGTAGGTAGGTGAAAAGCAGGCTAAAATATGCATTGTGGACCGTTGAATATTGGGGGCAAGAAAATGATTTCATATCATTCCATTTTCACCTAGAGGGGGCCAAAATGAGAGGGTTGCTAAAAAGTGTGGTGTGTGACTTCAGATGCAAAAAAAAGCCTCAAAATGGGATCTTGAATATCTCAAAAAGGGGGCTCCACAAGGTGGGGGTGGCATTCCCCCCTTCCTCCCCTTTAAAAAAAACTACAATGTTCAATGATCCACATTGTATTGGGTTACATTTAATTAAGTACAGGTCTCTTGATCTACTCACAAAACTGAACAACTTTTGTGGAACTTTACTTCGAAATGAGAAAAAAAGAAATTTGGACCTCCCATACTAAGTGACACACCTTTTCAACATTTTTGTTTAGGAGGTCCAAAAACTTTTTTTATATTTCAAAGAAGTTTCTAACAAAAGTTGTTCAGTTTTGTGAGTAGATCATACCCTCAAGATATTTGTACTTAATAAAATGTAACCTTTTATATTTTTACCAAAAGCATACCTTTGACAAGCTCCGTAATCTTAAATTGGAACTCCTTCTGACACCGGAGCACTTGCTGTTTGAAGTTGCACGCATCCCGCAGCCTGGTTATACACAGCTCGCATATACCACAGTCTTCTTTACCGAGCGTCAACTGGAATTTCGGACAAGAAGATTGTTTTGGTAAAAGATACATATAATTAAACTCTCTGATACCTGTTGACCTTTTATGAAGCTTTTCTGTGGTAATAAAGCTCAATAATATTGTAATGTGTTGGTTTATACAGCCATGAAAAATCTTGCCTAAGACACTGAATATATTGTCTGTCACAGACATGGCCAATGATGATGATGATGAATATTGGTGTGACGCAGTATGACTTGCTTCGCTCGTAATACGAGCAGTATTATGGTAGCGCAATATAGCGCCTCTTGCTTTTTCAAAACTTAAAGGGCATTTTCATTTTTTTTTTGGTTAGCATATACTTTTGTCCACACACTTTGAATACTTATCTCCACACACGCGTTCAACGCATCACCGAGAAGTAAGTAAGATACGACCAAGACTTGTGACAAAACCCGAAATTACGAGATTGCTTCGCTCGCAATGCATTTAGAAAATAATGGATGTGTAGCATTTTAGCGCCTTTTGCGCGATAGCAGACCAGGAGTATTGACTTGTAAGCCTACCCATGAACTAAAACTGTATACACTACTGTTGATAAACGCATATTTACATGGATTTCAAAGCATTCCTTCAGCATGTCCGCATAAATTTCAGTTTTGTTTACAACTGTATAAGCGGTCTTCAAATCTTTCTCTGGGGGCCGTAGCAGGCAACAGCGGCACGTTGCATCCGGAGTCATTGGGAAAAACTGGATTTCTAATTCTAATAGGAATCTTGTAAGGAAATTCACAATTCAATCCACAACCCACAGATTTTCATTTCGATTCTGACGTTTAGTTTTGTTTGACAATCTTTTTCTTTATTATAGTTCAAGGGTCGATGCCTATCTTGCGGTTTATGGCGCCAGCAATTTTCAGGAACAAATCGAAAAGAATTTGAATTGAATTTATTTATTATCAGAAGTACAATAATTCTTAAATCTAGTACATAGCCCCACAAAACCACTTCAGGGGTTTGTCTGTGGGATCGCCGAGTCTCACAAAAGTTATAAGTTAAACAAATGCAAAAGAAACTTATTATCAAAACTTATTTGAGTTAGGTACAAGTACAATCAGTTAAATTTTTTGTATGAAGTCACAAATTAGACAATAAATATTTCTTAAGTTTGGACGCAAACCTGTTTTTATTTGTTTCTTGTCTTATATCTGTAGGCAAAGTATTCAATAAATATGGGATACGCTTATCAAGCATTCTATCTCCGAAGTAGTTATTTACTCTGGGTACCTCATATTTGCCCACAGATACAGACTTGGTACAATGGTCATGAGCTACAAGTTTAAGATTCTCCCGTCTACTATGGTTATTTAAAAGTATCAAGTATTTATGTTTTAAACTTATGGGTAAAATTTTACATATTTTGAATAATTTATTATAATCCCCTTTACAGCTATCTTTTGTCTTTTTATTTACTAGCATCTTTAAAAACCTGATTTGAATGGACTCTAATTTTTGAATGTTGGTTTTAAATGTTAATCCATAGCAGTCAAGAGAATAACTTAAAATAGAATCAACTAGAGAAAGATATAGACATTTCAGAGTACTTAAAGGAACTCTGAAACTTAAGTGATAGAATCTGCCAAGCAATGATCTGAGCTTATTACATATAAAGTCTACATGGGAAGACCAAGAAAAATTATTATCTATTTTGACTCCTAGATAGGTTATACAATTGATACGTTCTATTGGTTTACAGTTACAGTTAATATAATTGTTATGTATACAATCAAAGCTATGAGTGTAAATGTTAGGATTTGTTTCTGATAAGCGTAGATAAGGTGAATGTATAATTAACAACTTAGTTTTGTCTGCATTGAGTACGATACCATTGTCGTGAGACCACTTCACTACCGAATTCACATCCTCCTGGACGAGGCGACAAGTTTCCGCGAGATCAGTGCCGGCGCGCAATGCACACAGGTCGTCAGCGAACATGTGTGCCGAGCAATGGCGTAGTACACCGCACAAGCTATTAACGTGCATTAAGTAGCACACAGGTCCGCATCCAGAGCCTTGCGGTACCCCGCACGTCACCCCCCTCGCGTCACTGAACTCCTCTCCTACTTTAACTCTGTATGAGCGCGAAGTGAGGTAGTCACGGAACCAGCTGTTCAGCGGCTCCTCACTCCACACTCATCCATAGCATTAAGTAGGGTCTCCGTTTCAAGGGTATCGAACGCCTTTTGAAGTCAAAGAATACAGCAACCACAAAGTTTTTATCATTTAGATATCCATTTATTTCGTCAGTGAATCGAGACAAAAGTGTGTTGGTGCTTTTCCTTTTGAAATCCATGTTGACAATCAACTAATACATTGTTGCTTTGCAAGTAAGTACTCAAACGGTTAACAACACACTTTTCCATAATCTTATCAATACTAGACAGTATAGCTATAGGTCTGTAGTTTCTATAATCCTTGTGTTCTCCTTTTTTATAAATTGGACGCACTATAGCTTCTTTTAACATACTAGGAAATAGACCATTTTGTACGCTCAAATTGACTAGGTTAGAGATCACTGGACTTACTTTATCTACTAATACTTTTAAATCGGACATGCGTACAAGATCACTGCCTGGAGATTTGTTTTTATCCATTTGTTTTATTACTCGCATAACATATTGACTATCTACAGGCTGCCATCTCATACTCATGTTCAAATTTGTTGTATAAGTTGTTCTATCTAGTAACTTAATATCACATTTGTGTTTAATACACTCAATTTCTTCAGAAAAAGTACACGAGAATTTATTACATATGTTTTTGTTGTTTCATTAATTCCCATGTTCCCTAATATTACTCTATCTAAACATTGTTTCTCCTTCCTAGTAAAATATTTATTCTGTCCCATAGTTTTTGATATTATTATTACAGTCTAATATACATTGCATGTCATATTTATTCCTACTTTTAAATATTAGTTTATGGCATTTATTTCTGAATTTAGTATAATTAAGACGTTTAACCATATTTTTAGGGTCATTACTCCACACTATGAATAATCTATCTCTTTCTAGTACCATATTTTTCAAATCATTACTAATCCAGGGCTTATTATCTCTATTAGAGTGAGAATAACTCCTTGTTACATAACAACTATCATAAATGTTTTTGAAGATCATTCTAAATGCCTCATATAATTCTAAAGGACATGTAATTGACATAAGCTCATCAAAGTTCACTGATAACAGCTTATCACGTACAGCGCGGTTGTCAAGCACACGACGGCGCTGCGAGCTCGCTGTTATCTCAGGAGAGGGATGGGTAGGTGTGCCTGCACTTTTTATACCTACCGTCTGAGACTGTTTCCAATCCACTGCTACTGATATTAAATAATGATCTGAAATTTTATGTTGTATTACAGCAGAATTAATTCCAGCTAAAGGTGCTCTTACATATATATGGTCTAAACAGGATTCTACTAATGTATCAGCTAATATTTCACTACGTGTTATTTTATTTATACATTTTGTAAAGCCGTACTCTGCTAGAAGGTTTTCATATGTGATGACATCTTTGTTATTTTGCAGTAATAAATTAATATTCAGATCTCCACAGAATATTACTTTAGAATTTTGTGGTAAACTGTCCAATAATTTCTTAAATTCTTCAAAAAATTGTTTACATTTATCTTTTTTATTTATTCTGGGAGGTCTGTATACAGAAATTATGTGAATAGGCTCAGATAAGTGATTAAGTGTAATGGAAACACACTCAGAAACCTGCATAACTGCAGTTGATGCTGCTTCCTGTATCTGGGAATTAAGCCCCTCGTGTGTACACGAGCACACCCCACCCCTGCGTCCCGATCGTGATATGCTATGTGTATTGAACCCTTTCAGTTTAAAAAGGTCCAGTAAAGGAAACTAATATTTGGCTCTGTTATGACTATGACGTCTAATTTGTTTAGGTAATTATGTAACACAACAAGAAGTTCACTAAAATGTTTTTGCAAAGATCTTATGTTAACATGGATTAAACTAAAGATTTGCTTGCTATTCCAAGCTGGTTTCCACCAATTATCCAAGCAGTTGACTACTGTAGCATCGATAGTGTTATCACAAATTAAATCTAAGTGGTCTAAGACCGCCATTGGAAACAAAATATGTTAGCACTGATACCTGTTTTTGTTAAAGATGCATAGTCACTTCTTAAGCAATTCACCAAGGTCACTTTCCACCCTCACCCACACGGTTTTGCCACCATCGTCTTTCTTCGCCAATATCTTCCCGTTGGCGACCCAGATGTACTTGCATTTTCCGTGTAGCTGCCTCTTGGTGTTCCACAGTAGCTCCTGGTAGCTTTAGTTAGGTCCTCGTTGATGTAAACTTTGCTATCCATTGAACCACCAGTAATTGTGCTGTTAGTCATCTCGGTGAGCTTGCGGCGCTGGGAAAGCCAGGAGTCGCGTGCGCTGGTGCCGGCGGCCGTGGCCTTGAACCCTATGAGGATCGGCGCTGGTTTGTCGCTGGCTTTACGCTGCTGACGACGACTAACCCACTCGATGTCCGCGCTGCTGGCGTTGATCAGGTCACCTAGTTTCGATACCAGATCACGTAGTTGCTCTCCGGGCAGTTGCTCGATGCCGACGATTTGCAGGTTGTGTTGGCGAGAAGCTTGTTCATGTTCCTGTAGCTTTTGCTCCATGGCTGCATTACATTTCTCCAGATAAACAATCTTGTTATTAATGTTTGTTATGTTCTTGTTGATGTCTTTTATGTTTTTCTTAGATTGCTCTTGCTCCGTGACGAGAGTGTCGTATTTGTCAGACAGCATCCCCATGCTTACATTTATTGCATCCAATTGGCTTTTGAGGCTGGGTATGCCATTGACTTTTTTCTGGATATCTCTAAGGATCTTCTCCAAATCTTGTTGTTTTGCCTCAGGCTTTTGCGTCAAGGTGGGATCCACGAAATCCTGTTCGCATTCATTGCAATAAATATGGTCGATTCCCGCCCTTTGGTCGGCGAGAAGCCCTTTTACACATCCGCGGTGGTATTTTTCGTGGCATCCTTGGCATTGAAAGTGCGATCCACTTTTGGATATCGTTTTATTGCATTTAGGACACTCCATCACTCGTTTTTGTACCTAAATATTAGCCTTGATTATAATAATCCACGTGTTTAGACTCTGAGCGCGGGCGCAATGACAGATGGGAATTGACATGCGCGCGCACCGTATGGCGTTCCGGACGAGACTGAAGAAGTCTGGCTGCTTTCGGAAAAGCTTACCCTAGGATGTGCCAACTTGGAACCAAGGATTGTGCCACTCAAAATGCCAACAACCTATCGAATCTATGCCAGCAACCTATCGAATCTACTTTATTTTGGAACGCGCGCTGTATGGCGCTAGATGTGTGCTGGTCCTAAGAAAAAAGTTATGCTACTCGATGATAGATGGCGCTTCCTAAGAAAAAAAGTTATGCTACTCGATGATAGATGGCGCTACAAGCGCGCGCTTTCAACTTGCGTTTTTGTCGCATGCTTCAAATCCACATGCAAAACGCACAAGTAGAAACAGAAACATTACGTTATGTTTTTGCAAACTGACCGATACTTGGAAGCGCACTGATGCGACTTATATGTCAGAAACTGTCGAAACAAAACGCATGTTTGTGTTTGTCTGTTTGTTTTTGTATTTCCTTCAGCGTTTTATCAGCTTTTTTCAATTAATAAATTCCCTATTCATGAAACATTACAAAAGTCAGGAAAACAGACAGTAAGTAAGTATTATTACGAAGGAATGTAAACAAATTCTCTACCTATAACCTTTACTGTTGCCGGTTTTTGCCGTGTGCTGCCGGCTTAGAATAGCCCGTTGGAGTCATGGTTGGAGTAATAAAGAGCGGTATAATAAACCATCAGCGTTTCCTGTGAATTAAACATCGCTCGCCAACTCATCTGCCAGGCGTGGTGGAGTATGCTATGCCAATACCTCCTCAAAAGGGGGAGGCCCATGCAGTGTACTGTTGTGGCTTTTAAATAAAAGAAAGAAAGCATGTAAAATACAGTAAAAAACATTAAATTTTTTATGTCTATTAATTTCGGTCAGAGTATAGGTACTACCTGGCTCAATAAAGAGTGAAAAGTGTACTCTTACCAGAATAGGATTATAGTAAATGATGGAAGGTCATGCTTTCTCACTCACACTAAGGCTTTTACTTACACCAGGCATTACATCATGCATTCCCCCTTCCACTTATGGACCAACTTTATACCTAATCCCATTCTTTATTGAACCAGGTAGAACTTATACTCTGACCCAGGTATTAGTAGTTTTTGGGCTAGAAATAAAAATACAACTTTTATCATTACAGTTGAGAAGGCATCAATTGAAGCTGTATGCGATCGAAGACAATAATCATTTGACCATCCATTGAAGCAGTGATCATGTCACCAACACTTAAAGATTCACAAGACTTGAATGCAAAACCGTTGGAAGTAACTGTGAAAGTTGTAAGATTTTTTACACTTTAAACTTACCTACATACACAATGAGTGAATGTCCAGGTCCTATTGAAAAGAAAATATAGATGGAGTATATCACCATTCACCATGTAGATATACAGGGTGTCCCAGTTATCGTGGTCCAAAGAAAAAATCTAGACTCCGGACATCCTTCTTCTTCTTCTTTTGTTAATACTTGAAGAAAAATATTTAACCTCCCATACAAATTGCTCTATCAGCAGTGGCGGATTTGCCATTAGGCCCAGTAGGCCCGGGCCTAGGGCGGCCCAATATGGGGGGCGGCCAAACGCGTCTACAAAAGTAATTAAATTCAAATGTAAAGTAATTTACTCGCGTAACTTATGATTCTAATATACTTCTTTTTCGTATTCTTAGTACACGCCACTTTGTGCCAATGCAACCATGCCCGCGCCCCCCTCAGTCCCCTCACCCACAATCGTGCGCCCCCCGCTCGAAACAGCTACTAATTTTTACCGTGAAAAGTCGGGCTCGCTTCGCTCGCAACACGTTTTGCGTTGGTGTTCTACCATTCGCTCTCCCTCACTGTTGCTTCTACTTTACCAATTTGTGCCGTGAAAAGTCGGGCTCGCTTCGCACGCAACACGTTTTGCGTTGGTGTTCTACCATTCGCTCTCCCTCACTGTTGCTTCTACTTTACCAATTTGTACCGTGAAAAGTCGGGCTCGCTTCGCTCGCAACACGTTTTGCGTTGGTGTTCTACCATTCGCTCTCCCTCACTGTTGCTTCTACTTTACCAATTTGTGCCGTGAAAGTCGGGCTCGCTTCGCTCGCAACACGTTTTGCGTTGGTGTTCTACCATTCGCTCTCCTCACTGTTGCTTCTACTTTACCAATTTGTACCGTGAAAAGTCGGGCTCGCTTCGCTCGCAACACGTTTTGCGTTGGTGTTTTACCATTCGCTCTCCCTCACTGTTGCTTCTACTTTACCAATTTGTGCCGTGAAAAGTCGGGCTCGCTTCGCTCGCAACACTCGCTCTCCCTCATTGTTGTTTCTTCTATACCAATTTTTACCGTGAAAAGTCGGGCTCGCTTCGCTCGCAACACGTTTGATGCCGGTGTAACACAATTGCTCTACCTCAGTGTAGCCTATTCTATCTATAGGTACCTACCAGTTTTACAGAAAAGGCGATATTAAAAATACCCCCCCATTATTTGAAAACAAAATTAGTTGTAGGGCGGCTGAAGAAGTTTGGAGTATCTAGTCCACAAGAGGGGTGCTGAGAAAGGGCGGCCAATGGCCTGGGGCCTAGGGCGGCTTGAACTGTAAATCCGCCACTGTCTATCAGGCAGCAAAATTAATATGGGTGGCAAATTTTTTTGACTGGGTTTTTTTTTAAATATTTTTACGGCATCCTTTATTGATACTAAACCTACCCTGTAGCTATGGTTTGCATTTGAATAAATACCCTGTATAGCTACTCCCTTGTTTAACAATGAATATAAATCACACATTTTGGCTGTTTGCAGGAAAAAGTGGAGCCAAGTGAAGAAAGTGACAAGTCAGAAACAAAAAAACCAGCAGCCATTTTGCAAGTGAAGTTGACTCGTCTCCCGTACTCCATATTCAAACAATTCATCAAGAATGTGTGTGGAGATTCAGATTCTGGTAATTATTTCATTACAGACTACATCCCAAGTTCCCAACCCAGCGATATCAACCGCTGCTTACCAGTTTTCCATGGGAATAAGGCATTTCACCGTGGTGTGAAAAGTAGCATATGTTACTCTGAAATGTTGTAGCTTTCTAATGGTGAAAGCATTTTTTAAATCGGTCCAGTAGTTTCTGAGTTTACCGATTACATACACACAAAAACAATTATTAGCGTAGAGCCTGAAGCGGAAAATTCACATTGGAACTAATTTGACCAACATATTACAAGCAGACGTATTAAAAAACAAAAACCTGATTGCGGTAATTTCAAAGAAGTATAAAAATCTGCCATTTTGAATTGATGTGTTTTTAAAATAGTTAGTTCTTCTTCTTTTCGTGTGGGACACCGAGTCGTTCAACGACCCGATAAACCCTGGTGTCAGAGTTTTTCAACCGCCTACTGCAAGTAGCAGGCCTCTGACATGGTTGTGTAACGACCGCCATCATAGACAGCAACCGGGACCGACGGCTTAACATGCCCATCCGAAGCACGGAACCATCTTACTTGCGGACAATCAGGTGGTTCAGCCTGCAATGTCCTAACCAGACTGGGAAGGGAACAAATTTACAAAGTGATAAACATCAACTTTGTGAGTGACCCCACCGGGAATTGAGCCCGGAACCTTTGCGTGGCAGGCAGGCATACTAACCACTGCGCCACATCGGTTGTCACACAATTAGTGTCCAGTGTGAAAACGAATTTCATGTCTACCCTCTACATGCATACATGCTCACGAAAAACATAACCCTCCTGAGGCAGTCGGGTAAAAATGCCTCACCCACCCTTTTGTGGCTGGGCGTAAGGGGGTCAATTCTTTGTTGTCTGCTTATAACTCTAATACGATACATTGTACGATTTTTATAACTAGACAATGAGAGCTACTAAAATTCTCTTTTATGTTTGATCTTTTCAGTTTTTAGGCTTTTCTGTCTACTAGAACCACAGATTGACTTTTCCGTCTAGAACCACAGATCTCGGAAACTACTCCAACGATATTCACGATATTTCGTAGAGAGGAGTTTTAGGGGGCGATAAATCGATCTAGATTGGTCTCATTTTCCAAAAATCGTTGTTTCACCCTTTTTTGCGCGATTTTAACAACGCGATCTTTTGAAAATCCGAGGTTCCTTAGTCAACTAGGTACTGATTTCGTCGGTGTCGTAAAAAGCAACTAAGGGATATCCAGGGAATGGGTAGCAGCGTTCCCTGTAAGTTAAACATCTGCACTGCGCACGCCAATCCGTCTTCCAAGCGTGGTGAGTATGGCAATACCTACCGACAGAAGGAGGCCCATGTCCAGCAATGGACTGTTGTGGCTGTTAAGGTAAGTTATTAGTCACATAGCAACATACAATCTAGTACAAATTGATACCTTAAATAGTTACATTGATCTTCTGCTGATGGTACTTTACCAAATAAGAGGAAGCCTATGTCCAGCAGTGTACTGTTGTGGCTGTCGAGTAAGGTAAGGTAGCAAAAATTCTTTGAAACAACTGAATATATTTGGACATTTATTGATTATATTACCCCCAAATTACAAATACAAAAACAATACAATCAAATCGCTGACTATAAAAATTCAGCCTCAGTCAAACAGGCCGCCCCGAATGGTACCAGGAGCTAATGTACCCATAACACTGGCTGCGTTTCCGCGTTGTATTGCCAGTGATATGCGCTGCACCAGGTACCATTCGGCACGGGGTTCTGAACCCTGGTTTCTCAAGCGCTGTCCCAATCCATGAATGAAGTCTTTAGCTTCTGCACTCCATGACCCGCTCACCACCACCCCCAAATTGCTTAACCTACCTTTAACAAAGTTTCCCACACTAGTTAAAACTGGAGCGTACCATACGACGTATAAAGATAGTTGGGGAAACCTGGGGAAACCAAAATAATTTATTAAGTATCAGAAAACTCTCAAAATTCTTATTTTGCAATTATCTTCATCTTGTTTCAGCCAAAGACTTAATCTGTTCAGAGTTACACATAAAACAGGAGCCCAATGAACAAAACTACGTGAGGAACGATAAAGTTTATCATAACGGTATGTGACATAATTTTTTTTATTTACTTTACATATTATACCCCATTCTCTCTTCTATCTTCGTTCAACGACCCGATGAACCCTGGTGTCAAAGTTTTTCAACCACCTGCTGCAAATAGCAGGTATCTGACATGGTTGTGTAACGACCGCCATCATAGACAGCAACCGGGACCGACGGCTTTACGTGCTCATCCGAAGCACGGAACCATCTTACTTTTCGGACAATCAGGTGGTTCAGCCTGCAATGTCCTGACCAGACTGGGAACAAATTCACAAAGTGATAAATAGCAACTTTGTTAGTGACCCCACCGGGTAATAAACACGGGACCTTCTTCGTGGCAGGCAGTCATACTAACCACTGCGCCACACCGGTCGTCACTTTCCCCACTTAGCCCATTCGCTTTCATAGCGCCGCAACCAGCCTAACTGAGGTCAAGATACGCTCCACGCAGTTACGTAGCACCACCATGCGTCCGCCGAGAAATAGCTTGTACCATTTAGAAACAAAAACAGGATCAAGACAATAGGCATCCACTTCATGACCATAAGCCAGCCAGTCTTAACAGACGCTGCATCTCTATGCAAAAACCAAGCCTATCGACTCAGATCCACCTAAGGCTTACTTATTTTGGGCGTTTGTCCACCGCCGCCGTCACTGTCACGTCACAGAGAACGAGATGACGGCGCCGAAGTAACGGTACATACATTTACTTAGCCGCGTGACCATCGCACATCCGTCACGTCGCCGTCACTTCATACTAAACTCGGCTTGAATAATCTCGTTCTCGGTTTACGTGACTTACCGTCTGAACAAACGGCGGCGGTGGAAAAACGTCACCATAATTTAATTACATAACTTTATCGTTTTGTTAGGTTCGTCACTGCCGACCTCCGGACTTAATTCGAAAAAATATGGAGCATCTACAAATCAAATCGCTGAACACATCGTGGACTCACTCGAAACCAACAAAGGCAGCAACATAAAGAAATTAACAAGGAAAAGTGAAAAACCTTATAAAATACATGAACTCAAAAATCATGACGACCACACAAATAACGATTCAAGTAGGGCTAATGTAGCGCATGATTTAAGTAAAGATCCATCCTTATTAATGGATAATAAATATAAATGTACGAAATGCACGTATTCAACACATCAAGCAATTATTTTAAAAGTCCGCATGGAAGCACATTCTGCTCCAAAAAGTTTTAAATGCGCCTCGTGTCATTATATGACTGCTAATAGAGCAGACTTCACAGTTCATTCTAGAATCCATACTGGAGAAAAGCCCTATATTTGTGACATTTGTGATAAAAAATTCAACTACAGACATTCTTTAAAAAATCACATCAGAATACACACTGGTGTCAAACCTTACATTTGCGAGGTATGCGGTAAAACATTTAATCATTGTACTACTTTAAAAAATCATAACAGACAACATAGCGGCGAGAAACCTCATGCATGTAACACATGCGGAAAGAAGTTCACTAACAAAAGTTCTTTGTTTCATCATTATCGTTTTCAAGGGCACACAGCTGAGGAAAAACCTTTTGCATGTAACATTTGCAATCAAAAATGTAATACACAACATAATTTGAATCATCATATGAGAATACACATAGATAAAATACAAAACATACAATGTGACATTTGTGATAAAGTTTTTAAGCGCGTTAGTAATTTAAGAGTACATATGAGAACGCACACGGGAGAAAAGCCCTATTTTTGTGACGTGTGTAGGAAAAGTTTTATACAACATGGTAATCTCAAACGCCATGTAAGATTGCTCCACAGATGAACTTAAATAACTAGCTACAGATAAGACAGTCACTTATCCCACTACCACAGATTATTTATCCCACTACATTATTGTTCGCCTCTTGTCGCTAGTGTCGCGCATTAACCATAGATGTTAACTATAGATCTCGCATAAAACATACATGGCACCATAGACCATAAGGAGATAGTACATCCAAGTAGGTATTATGCATAGTCTAATACAACATGGTCTTACATTACCAGAGAAACACAAGCCTACGTCACTAGTATTGCCACTTTATTTCAATAAAATACGTTATGGGGTAAATTCAATCTCAGAAAAAACCGGCCAAGAGCGTGTCAGACACGCCCACAAATAGGGTTTCGTAGTCAACGTTTAAATATCAGGTGTTTCTGCATTACAAACTTAATTTTGTTGCTGGTTTGTTAGCAGCAGTATGATGACCAACCGCAAATAGAAAAACTCAATATTTCTGAAACCTTTAAGGGTACGATATCCGTTATAGTTTTAATTGTAACTTCAGATTGTAAGCTATATTCCATATTTATTTCAAATTTTTAGCGTTTATACTTTAGAAGTTACAGCTGGAACAAATAATGGGTCAAAAACGCCCTTTTTAAAAGCAAATATCTCGTGACAGAAACATTTTAGTGACTTTGTTTCAACGAAACCTCACCTTAGTTTTAAAAGACCTATTCAACGATACCCTACTCAATATAACAGAAGAAAAAAAATTTTTTTGCCCCCCTTTCACTTGTATGGGAGGGGGTCCAAAAAACATTTAAAATATTTTTTTCTTTACATTTCTATATTTGGGTCAACACGATCTATCTTCTCGCCAAATTTCATGTCGATAGCTCTAAAACTGACGAAGACATGAGGGCGCGGCATACAGACAGACAGACAGACAGTCAGACAGACAGACAGACAGACAGACAGACAGACAGACAGACAGACATGACGAAACTATAAGGGTTTCTAGTAGACTACGAAACCCTAAAAATGAGCTAAAATATTTCTTAATAATTTTATAATTTAGATTTACGTGTGTATTAACTTGAACTTTGCAACAACACCTAAATTGTATTTATTATTTAACAGTATCTGATTTACAAAAAACATCATAAGAGTGGGTAATTCTGGTAACCCACAAGCATGATGCTTTAAAGTACGTGAACTGAAGCTTAGATAGCATTGTTTTGGATGAAAATAATAATTAATAAAGAATTTACGTATTTCACACAGAACTGTTTTATTTCGACAGATTTGTCATGTCAATACAAACAAGAAATCAAACATAGACTTCACAAAGTGATGACGTAGGCTTGTGTTAGTCACGTGGTTCACGAGTCTCGGAATGGAATGCCAGGCTGAGTATCTTATGGTATTATCTATCACAGATGAACTTAAATATGTAGACTAGGGTATTATGTTTATCGCCATCGATTATTAGTGTTGTACGGTTATTATCGATAAAACTGCAACATTCTAATATAGGGTATAGGTACTTTATTAATTTTGATTATATATTTTATCAAATTGTGAATAAAACTTCAGAACATGGGAATAAATTGGCAGTTTATTGAAATATAACTTCACAAAATATTCGAAATATAATTATTCAAAGAACGGCTCGGGCGAGATGAAGAAATCAAAATAAAGGCACCCCGTCGGGCTGGGCAGGCATGTAACTTTATAACTACACCACCAGTACATAAATAAGATCAAATTTAATGGAAAACTTACAAAATTTTCAACCGCAGGCAGAATTTGAACCTGCGACCTTTGGCATCTGTACTGCCGACTCGATCAGAACTGCGGTAGCCCAGTTGGTAGTGGCGTCGGCAGTACAGATGCCGAAGGTCGCAGGTTCAAATCCAGCCTGCCTGCAGTGGAAAAATTTGCAAGTTTTCCAAAAAAAAATATACCTAACACGAGAATTGTTTTAAAATTTGGTATTCAAGATCTAATTTAGTCAAGATATTATATAAAAGGTGTTACATGCATATGGTTAGGGCGTTTGTGCACTACAAGGAATTTTACCGTTCGGTATTCCGATTTTTACGGTCCGGTGCGGCACGGAAAATCCAATGAATTGGCTTATGCAAATATCGGACAGTAAAATTAGGTATAATGCACAAGCTAGAATTTAGATTAATGGCGTGCCATACAGAACCGTAAAAAAAACGAAATGCTGGACAGTAACATTCCAAAAACGAAATGCTGGACAGTAACATTCCAAAAACGAAATGCTGGACAGTAACATTCCTTGTAGTGCACAAACGCCGGACCCTCTGAACAGGAAAATCCCCTAAAAAACACGGAAGTGCTTCTATTATTTAACACTTGATTTTAAGGTTCCGTGGTTATTATCACTAAAACTATAAGACATTATAACGGGTCTTAACTCACGGTAGGGGTATATCGAGCACCCAACCGTGAGTTAAAACCCGTTATAATGTCTTATAGTTTTACTTCTATTATTTATTAGGAACAAGCACCCAAATTATCTTAGTTTTAGTTTATCGTGTTTTTTATGGTGTATTTAAGTTTATTTTAAGTGTATAGTAGTATTTTATTATTCAATAATATTTTATTTATTTAGAATAGTTATGTCCGCTACCTGTTTACCCTATGATACAAGAATATGTATATATTTTTAGTTTAGGAAATAGTTAGCAACATAATTGTTTTTGTATAAGTTTACCTATTTGTAAGTATGTTTATTTTTATTAAAGAAAAGAAAAGAATCATTGGCCATACAAAATTACCCCACGTCGGGCATCGACGAGACGTACACTCGCGATCATAAGAGCATACCTACCGTAAGGTTCATAATCCTTTGAAGTAGCTCATATTCCGCAACCGTAGTAGTTCATAAAATATAAATGAGATGGCATTAGTTCCATTAATACTGTCAGCAGCAACAAAATATAAATTCCATTTGTCAATCACTAAAGGTTTTCTATCATTACTCTACTCACTATTTCACATGTCACTTCAATGACTGCGTGGTGTAATGGTTATACACAATGCCTTCTGAGCGCGAATAACTGGGTTCAAATCCCCAACTCTGGATAAAAGTATTTCGATTGATATTTGCATATATTTTTATTAATAAAAGAAAAAAGGTTATATCTTTATAAATGATTAATAAAACATGTCTCATTTCTTAAGAACTTTATTTTCTTGTAATGAAAACAAAACAGCGATACTAAGTATTTTTTCTTATTAAGTATCTAAGAAATAGTAGGCAAATAATAACAAAATCCAGTAATAAATATATATTTTTCGAAATAACGCAGGTAAACGCTTAAGTATTCGTTTTCAATAATATTTGAAAAGAGGATTGAAACGTAACCTGCTTTACTTAGCAACAGCAAATTAAGGTTCCTACACACTGTGCTGATGGCAGATCCTAAGTATTTTAATAAAAATACGATACGAGTAAAAAATAAACTATAGACGGCAACACGGGCGCCTTGCGTGACGAGGTTATGCGCTCTATAACTTGGCCGTCGGTATAGTGTGCAGGAAGCTTTATATTACAGAAATAAATAATTATACAAAATTTATATTAGTATGCAATAAATTAATACCTGTTTGTAATAAATATCCGCAAATCTTTAAAATCTATAAATAAAATAAGAATATCCCATGGGCCCACCGTCGGACAATCACGCCTTGCACTCATTGATGAAATCAGTTTATAAATTTAAATCAAAAATATTTTCCTGTCTTCAAAATTTCTTCTGTCTTCTTATTTGTATTATCTTCAAGTTTTCCATAGGTTTTCTTTGTGATTCAAAACCAGTGCTTTGATCCTAATAAATAATTTTCACTTCATTGTGTTGTTAAAACCACTCCATGATCAGATCAGTGAATATGACGCCTTTAGTGCGACTGAATATTATTAAAAGCGCTAAGTTCTCCCAGGCAATGATCACCAAAGCATACAGCGATATATTTTGTGATTTCTTGGAACTTAGACTTATAGTTTCATAGTGTTGATCTAAAACAAAATGTTTGTTAAAATTTCATCGTTCGTTATACTAGTTATTGATGCGAAACAAAAATTAAACTGTATTCACTTCACTTACCGTTATTCTTAGCATCCTAGATATTATCGAATAATGTTTATATTGGCTGTGAAATGCAACTATTTCTTATTGATAAGCAACACTGATATTGCACAAATAATTCATTATCATAAACAACCAACGTTGTTAGATTATAAACACAACCAAATGATTCACACCTTGTCTTTATGCACCAAAATGATGAATAATAAATTTGAGCTCAAACCGTATGATATTCGATCCTACCCTCTTTTGGCCTTATTACCTACAGTCATATTTGCAAGACTTACGGCAATGCCGATAAGGAATCGGCTTATTATATGGACGTTTTTCAACATGAGTCACTAAGCAGTCATAGCCTAGCGGTTATAGGTTGATGCGTTTAATCTGGTGAGTTCGGGGTTCGAATCTTACCTGGACCACTGCTTTTTATGATTGGCAAAATCAAAACCATAACGAAAAAGTGTTGTATGAGATATCAAGTTGTTAACCGTAATAAAATTAGCCAGATTAAGTATCTCCGGGTGGACGGTTAGAATAAATAAGAACTTATTTTTTTAATTGGGAACTGATTGCAGCGCCATCTAAAGAAATAATTAGTATCAAGATGTGTCTATGCAGTTACAGAGGTGATACTATCAATAACAGGTAGATGGCGTTCAATTTCTTGTCATAGAACTAAAAATCTCAACTAGGTATGCTCTTTTGGCCTCGACTGTACCTTAATATACCTTAATATAATAATTTTGATTATGTTTCCATGTGAGGATGGAATACGGACATATGCCATATTTTGGTACTACTTACTAGCAATGTTTTGAGGTAGGTACCAAAGTCTCGTCGATGCCCGACATTGGGCACTTTTGAGCCTTCATCTTTACAATCTATTCAGTAAGCTTCCGAAGGTAACTTTGAAAATAAATTAAAAATAGCCTAAAAACAACTTGTCGAAAATATAATTTAAAAATATTGCAATTTTTGTTCTGATTTTCATTAAAAAAAGACACCAACGCTCCATACTTCCGGAGCATAGCCCTTTCTCAACCTCTTGATGCTCGTCTCGAAGCGACGATCAAGCGACATCTAGTAGTTCTACCCCACGGTCCCGGGTTCAAGTCCCGGCGGTCGCTAATGAATTTTTAGGGTTTCGTTGTCTACTAGAAACCCTTATAGTTTCGTCATGTCTGTCTGTCTGTTTGTATGCCGCGCCCTCATATCTTAGTCAGTTTTAGAGCTATCGACATGAAATTTGGTGAGAAGATAGATCGTGTTGACCCAAATATACCGGGAGTAACGGAAAGGGGGTCAACTATCATATAACAAGCCGAAAGGAGGTCAAGGTACTCATGAAACTGAACAACTTTCCCCTTGGAACATGGGTCGAAAAATGAAAAAAAATTTGGACCTCCCATAGTAAATTAATTAGCCGATCGGCGATTTTGTATGGGAGGTCCAATTTTTTTTTTCATTATTTGACCCATGTTCCATGGGGAAAGTTGTTTAGTTTCATGAGTACCTTGACCTCCTTTCGGCTTGTTATACCCTTTCTGTTACTCCCTGTAGAAATGTTAAGAAAAAAATATTTTAAATGTTTTTTGGACCCCCTCCCATACAAGTAAAGGGGGGCAAAATTTTTTTTTTCTTCTGTAATATTGAGTAGGGTATCGTTGAATAGGTCTTTTAAAACTAAGGTGAGGTTTCTTTGAAACAAAGTCACTAAAATGTTTCTGTCACGAGATATTTGCTTTTAAAAAGGGCGTTTTTGACCCATAATTTGTTCCAGCTGTAACTTCTAAAGTATAAACGCTAAAAATTTGAAATAAATATGGAATATAGCTTACAATCTGAAGTTACAATGAAAACTATAACGGATATTGTACCCTTAAAGGTTTTAGAAAAAATTGAGTTTTTCTAATTGCTGCTAACAAACCAGCAACAAAATTAAGTTTGCAATGCTGAAAACGAAAACCTGATATTTAAACGTTGACTACGAAACCCTATTTGTGGGCGTGTCTGACACGCTCTTGGCCGGTTTTTTTTATATATTTCTCAATTTCAATCTTCTGTATTATAAGTTACCTGTACCTTGTTCTGAGCCTAAATATTTGAGTAGCAAACCTTTGTTTCCGATTCCGGTGCGACGTTTTAGCCCCTCTCCACAGCCCTTGGCGGCTCGACCGGCGTGAATACAGCTACAGATGGAGGGGGTGAGGGCTGCGCGCGGGCCTCATCCCTCCCTCTCCTCATTGGCACTCAAATAATGATATGTACATAATTATGTACAGCAGCAGAAATTTACTTAGGCTCAGAACAAGGTAAGTACACTTAATAACAATTTTATTTTCAGGTGCGGTAGGTAAAATTGCAATGTGATGCCGGCAAAGAATAGCATCATCCCAATTCTACCCGTGGGTGTCGTAAAAAGCGACTAAGGGATAATTATCCAGGGAATGGGCAGCAGCGTTCCCTGTGAATCAATCATCTTGCACTGCGCTCGCCAATCCGCCTGCCAAGCGTGGTGAGTATGGCAGAACCCCCCAATACGGGGGAGGCCCATGTCCAGCAGTGGACTGTTGTGGCTGTAAAGGTAAAGGTAAAATTGCAATAGTTACCTGTAGGTACCTTGTTCTGAGCCTAATTATTTGAGTGGTGTTTGTTATCGCTGCTGTATTAAAACGCCAATGTGATATGTAAATAAATTAAATAATAAAAAGGTATTAAATTAGAAAATTAAAATAAATTATATGCATTGAATAGTGTAATCAAATCGTTTGAAAATGAGATAATTGATTTCTCATAGTTTATTATAGTTCAAGGATCGATGCCTACCTCGCGGTATATGGCGCCAGCAATTTTCAGAAACAAATTGAAAAGAAGTCTGACTGCTTTCGGAAAAGCCATGTGCCTGGATGTGCCAACTTGGAACCAAGGATTTACTCAAAATGCCAGCAACCTATCGAATCTACTATATTTTGGAGCGCGCGCCGTATAGCGCTAGATGTGTGCTGGTCCTAAAAAATAAGTTTAGCTACTCGATGACAGATGGCGCTACAAGCGCGCGCTTTCAACTTGCGTTTTTGTCGCATGCTTCAACTCCACACGCAAAACGCACACGTGCAAATAGGAACATTACGTTACGTTTTTGCAAACTGTCAGAGATTTGGAAGCGCACTGATGCGACTTATATGTCCAGCGTTGCCAGAACGTAACTTTTGTTACGTTTTACGTAACTTTTCACCCTTAAGCGTAACCTTGGCGTAACCTAGCCACGTAACTAGGGCGTAACTTTTACGTCCCATTTCGTGAAAAATTATTCTTCGTAAAATTACAGAACAGACTGAAATAATATTACAGAACAGACTGAAATACAAATATAACGATAGTATCTTGCATTCAATTTTCTATTTTAGATTTACGGTTATCAGTGTCATGAACCGAAACATCGGCTATTAGTGAAAGATTCACCTAACCAACAATAAAAAAATATACCGGGAGTAACGGAAAGGGTATAACAAGCCGAAAGGAGGTCAAGATACTCATCAAACTGAACAACTTTCCCTATGGAACATGGGTCGAAATATGGAAAAAAAAAATTTGGACCTCCCATAGTAAATCAATCAGCTGATCGGCAATTTTGTATGGGTAGCCCAATTTTTTTTTCGTATTTTGACCTATGTTCCATAGCATCTATACTAAACACGCAAAAAAAAAATACGAAAAAAATAATTGTGGCGTAACATTTTTCTGCAAAACGTAACTTTCTCAAAGAGTGTAAGTAACTTTTGAACATACGGCGTTGGCTGGCAACACTGTATATGTCAGAAACTGTCGAAATGAAACGCATGTTACTGTTGTTTGTTTGGGGACTTTGACTTTCGAGTTGATCATTAGCACACGTGCTTTTCGGCTTTTTTCGAAATTCGGGTGCTTTAACCAACCAAAAGTGCTTCATTCTAGCTGATTTGTGTGTTGTGGTGGTGTTTTCTATATTGTAGTATTGTGTTCGTCTTTTAGGTAAGTAAATAGCATATTTGTTCTGGTCTGTTTACAAACATGAATGGGGCGACCGGCCCCCCCGGTGACCCCGGGGGAGGTTATGACAATAATTACTATGTTGCCACGAATAATCCTTTTGAAAATCTACTGAATGTTGTCCAGCATGAAATGGAAGTTGATGAACAGGAACGTCTTGCCAAAGAACAAACGTCTAAAAGACGCAATGAAGAAGTACTCAATTCCAACGAACCCCAAAAAAAGAAAGCAGTTAACATCTCCCCCTCGATTCAATCCACATTCACGCTACCCGAATACGAGAATGACAAAAGAGTTTATGGAGAACATGACGTTGCCCCTTTTGTTGTCCATGTCAGTAAGGTGGTCTCTGAATCGATGGCTACTGGCACAACTTTACGTCCCATCAAATTCGGTCATTTTCTGTACTACAACCAAATCCCCAATATTGTTAAAGATGGAATAAAGCGCGTTGGACGTAACAGGATTTCAGTTGAGTTCAAGTCTGCATCTGATGCAAATAACTTCCTGAAACACCCGTCTCTAGCCCCAGCTAAGTATGAAGCTATTATTCCTTCTTTTAATACGACCCGAATGGGTATAGTCAGGGATGTGCTGGTTGAGTGGACATTGGAAGAGTTAGTTCTCGCGATTGAAGTACCATCTGGGTATGGAAGAGTAATCAGAGCCCGCAGGCTAAATCGCAAATCTATTGGTGAAAATAACTCACCCACTTGGATACCAACGCAAACTGTTGTTCTTACTTTTCTTGGACAGAAACTCCCTCAACAGGTTTACTGTTTCTACACTTCCTTGCCGGTTCAGACATACGTTTTACCCACAATTCAATGTAATAAGTGCTGTAGATTCGGGCATATTGCTGTCAAGTGCAGGTCGGCTGACCGCTGTTTCGTTTGTGCAGGAAATCACCCAGGCGTGACTTGTTCTAAAAACACCCCAACTTGCCTTTTCTGCAGTGGGAGTCATAAAGCTACTGACCCCAATTGCCCGGAACATCTACGACAGAAAAACATAAAATTAGTAATGTCCCAGGAGAACATCTCCTATAACGAAGCATCCGCCAGATTCCCCCAGGTTCGAAGATCTTTTGCTGATGCATCTAGAAATCCCTCATCTGTCCATGCCAGCCAATCTCAATCCCAACGTGAATATTCTCCTTCTCAACCACGCACTTCATCCTACAAAAAAACAGTATATACTGAACGTCGGTCCCCCTCCCCCGCCTCTTCCGGTGGCTATAATAGGGCAGCACATATGACTTTGATAAACACCCCAATGTCATCTACCGCTAATGGTTGTGCTTTATCATCCGAACCTCTTGAAACTGACGCTAATTTTATTACCATTCTATTAACAACATGTATTCAATTGCTTTCAAAAACTAGTCACATCGAATTACCGAACAACATCCGCGACAAACTGTCTGAGCTTTTAAAAACTACCCACAATGCCAGTATTCCTTCAGTGGAACTGTCGCAGCGTGAAACATAAAAAAAATGAATTATTATTTTTAATTAATCAATTTAAACCATCCGTTCTTGCCGTCCAGGAGATGTGGCTTAAGCCTGGGGCTCTTTTTAGAGTCCCAGGTTTTTCATGTCTCCGGGATGACAGAATTGATGGTCGTGCTGGAGCTGCTATGCTAGTCTCCAGATCAGTTATTTTTAATCAAATTAATTTGCCTTCTCACAGTGATTTATTTAATATTGTTGCTGTGAGAGTATTTAATATTTCTTTTGTATCTATATATGTTCCGAATCCTTCTAGCTCAATTCTTACAGAATTAAACTCCATTATTTCTGCAGTCCCTACCCCGCTGATTGTTATGGGTGACTTTAACATTCATCACCCCTCATGGGGCTCATACTACAGTGATAATCTATCTTCTCCTTTCCTTGACATCTGTGATGACCTAAACCTCTGTATCATCAACGATGGATCTCCTACTCGTAGGGTTCCCCCGTCTCATGATCCCAGAAGTGCTGTAGATCTAACTCTTTGCTCTCCTTCCCTTTCTTCCCTTCTCTCCTGGTCTATTCTACCCAATACTCATGGAAGTGATCATTTCCCATTGTAATTTCACAGCATGACTCTAGTAGTCCTAACCTTCATAACATCCCCAGGCCCTTGTCAAAATTTAACCTGTCTAAAGCCGATTGGCCTCAATTTAAAGTTGTTTTAAATTCTGAATTATCGCGAATCCCTTCTGTTTCTCCTGATAATGTTCTTTCAGTTTACGTACTTTTTAGGGACGCTCTCTTATTCTCAGCTAAGAAATCTATCCCTCTCAAGAACTCGGCATCTGATAAAATCCGATCCTTACCATGGTGGGACTCTGAGTGCACAGATGTCTGTAAACAGAGGAAAAATGCTGAAACTATTTACTCAGCTGATATGTCAGATGAGAATTGGATAGAATTTCAAAGAGTTTCTGCCAAAGCAGTTAGAACGTTGTCGGAGAAAAAGAAACTTGGGTGGAATCACTTTTGTGAATCCCTTTCCCCCCGCTCTCCTCCATCCCTGGTATGGACAAGTGTACGAAGATTTCGAGGCGCGGTTTCAGATAATGCAAATATATCTTCCAACGACCCCTCTAATTGGCTAAACAGCTTTGCTAATAAACTGGCCCCTCCATCAGCGCCCACTTTCAACGAATCTTTGACCTTTTCATCTAATGTCACATCTAATGATAAATTTGACGCACCCTTTTCTCAGGAGGAATTATCCTTAGTTTTATCCGCACTCAAAGACACTTCTCCAGGGGTTGATGGAATCCCATATGCTTTCTTGGTCAATTTATCTTCTTCAGCAAAAGAGACATTTTTACAGATTCTTAATCATATTTTTATATCTGGCATTCCTCCTGAGGAGTGGAAAACTCAAATTGTCATTCCTATTATTAAACCGGGTAAACCTTGTTCAGAGCCTTCTAGTTACCGACCTATTGCGCTATCATGTACCATGGCAAAAATCTTGGAACATCTGGTCAAGAACCGACTGGAATGGTTTGTGGAAAGTAAGGGCTTATTAGCTAAAAGTCAATTTGGGTTCCGTAAGGGCTTTAGTACCATGGATAGCTTGAGCTTATTTGTGACCGATATCCGCATAGCTTTAACTAAACGGGAATTTCTTGTTGCTCTATTTCTTGATGTTTCATCTGCATACGATAATGTAATTCTTTCCATACTCAGGCAAAAACTGCAACAGCTGAGTGTCCCAGTAAGGATTGTAAATTTTGTCTCAAATCTTTTCTCTGCAAGATCAGTCCAAATTAAGTATCAGAATCAGCTCTTCCCTCCCAGAACGGTCTGGAAGGGCCTTCCTCAAGGTTCAGTTCTCAGCCCCTTGTTATACAGCATTTATACTTCTGATCTCGATCTTTCAGTGAATAGTTTTTGTGACATTTTGCAGTACGCGGATGACCTGGTTTTGTATGTTGCTTCAAAGGATATTGATGACGCTTCTTCTCGGCTTAATTCAGCTTTGCACTATTTAGGGGAATGGCTTCAAGATCATGGCCTCTCCCTGTCGATTAGTAAGAGCACTGTCACTGTCTTTTGTCGTAATAGATTAATCCCCCCTGTTTCTATTTCCTTAAAGGGCCAAGAAGTTCCTGTTAAAGATTCTTCTAAATTCTTAGGAGTAATCCTAGATACCAAATTATCCGGATTCCAACATATTAACTATGTCAGTAAAAAATGTGAAAGAAATATTAATGTTTTACGCTCTCTATCTGGTGTATGGTGGGGTCTCACCCATATACCCAAAAACTGTTATACAATGCTCTGGTGCGTAGTCACTTAGATTATGGATCTTTCTTGTTAGAACCATGTAACAAGACCTCGTTGACTACTTTAGATAAAATACAATCAAAGTGCCTACGTATTGTTTGTGGAGCGATGAAATCCTCCCCAATTAATGCCCTTCAGGTTGAATGTGCAGAACCCCCCTTAAAAGTCTTAGACGGCAGTATCTCTCTGACAGGTATTTTTATAAAGTCATTCAGCTCTCTAATCATCCTCTTATTTCTAAATTGCACGCTCTTTCAAATCTAATCTCTTCGGATAAATACTGGAAACACAAAGACTATCCCTGCCTCTTCAATAGTTTCGTTAAATTTATTAGCCTTCCATGCCCTGTTTTTCAATGCAAACTTAATCCTCTTTTTGACACATCTTTTGAAGCTATTACTTATAGACCCAATGTATTACTGGATTTGGGTATTGAAAAAGACTCCCCTTCAGCTAACTCTCAACTTAACTGTCTTATAGGCAAGAATTGGAGCGACTGGTTGACCTTATACACAGACGCATCCAAGACTTCTGATCAGGGCTGTGTTGGTGCCGCCGTTTGGATCCCCAAATACAGTATTATTCTTAATTTCAAATGCCCGTCCTTTGCCTCCGTATTTACTGGTGAATCTGTAGCAATCCTAGAAGCTCTTCAGTACATTGAATCTCACTCACTTGATAAATCTATCATCTTCTCAGACTCAAAGAGCTGTCTACAAGCTATTTTGGCAAATCAACTAACCTCCAAATCAAAATTTCCGTTTATTTTAAAAATTAAAAGCCTTTTGCATAAATGTCAGATTAACAATATTAGAGTCATTTTGGCTTGGATACCTGGTCACAGTGGCATCCACGGTAACGACGTTGCCGATGCCTGCGCTAAAGACGCTACCATCTCAGGATGTGATTCTAATGTTGTATACTCTTCAGACTTAGTCCCCTTAGCCAAAAAACGTATGTTCTGTTTATGGAGGAACAGTGGAAAAATCCAGCTTACAGAAAGGTAAACATTTTGCTGATATTCAGAGCTCCATATCTCCCGTCCCGTGGTTCTTCAAATATCGCAACGCTAGTAAACGCGTAACATCTACCATCTGCAGATTACGACTAGGTCATTCATGTGCTCCAGTTCACCTCGTTAAACTCCATATAAAAGATTCCTCTATTTGTGAATGTGGATTGGATGAGGGTACTTTAGATCATATTTTCTTCAGTTGTTCACGCTTTTCGGTTTCTCTCTATGATCTTTTACCGTCTGATATTGCTCGTCCCATTAATTTTAAGTCTTTGCTCTCCCTTGTTAATACTCCCTTTATTAAAACCCTTAGTAGTTACATTAATATTAATAAGATTAGGTTATAAAATGTTTTTGTCTCGTCATTTCTAACCAATTTCTTACTAACCTTTCATGTTCCATGTTGTGTATTGTGTTGTGTTTGTGATGTGTTGTCATTTGTTCTAGATTCACTCGACTCAGCGGAAAGGAGAGTCGCGTGCTGTTCAGTTAAAAAAAAAAAAACAATGTTCGTCGTTCTTTTGTGATCCCGATATTATAGTCAAAGTCGTCGACAAAACTTGATACTGGCGAAATCATAATGGAAACGCCATAAACACAAGAAATTGAATTGTTGTTTGTTTGTTGTATCAAAATAAATTGTTTTTGTATATCCTTCAGCGTTCTAACAGCTATTTTCAGTTTCATTATAATAAATTCCATATTCATTAAACAACAAAAGTCACGAGTTTATTAAGTAAGTGTTATTTCTTTTACAGACTCAAATAATGTAAACAAATTTTACTGTTGCCGGTTTTTGCCGTGTGCTGCCGGCTTAGAATAGCAACAAGTCTCATCTGTCTGACCAACACTCCAATTCTACCCATTGGAGTCATAACAAGCGATATAATAATCCACCAGCGTTTCCTGTGAATTATAAACATCTTGCATTGCGCTCGCCAAATCATCTGCCTGGCGTGGTGGAGTATGGCAATACCCCTACAAAAAGGGGGGGCCATGTCCAGCAGTGGACTGTTGTGGCTTTTAAAGTAAAAGAAAGAAAGCAAGTAAAAAACAACATTATTAGGTATGAGCCACATGCTTCTTTTTCATAATTGTTCATCTTTATCAAAATTTTAAGGTCTATAATTTGGGTCAGATTACCTATAGGTAATACCTGGTTCAATAAAGATCCCCGAAAAGTGTACTCTGACCGGGACCCATTACTCAAGCCATCCTAGTTCCCTGAGGAAGCTCAGCATCCCTACCAAATTACTGAGTGCCTTGGGGATTGATCGGGATTCGGATTCCCCCTTCCACTAATGAACCCACTTTAAAATCCCATTCTCTATTGAACCAGGTAGTACCTATACTCTGACCCAGGTATTATTCCTTTTGAGCTGGAATTAAAAATATAACTTTTATAAATTACAGTTGAGAAGGCATCAATTGAAGCTGTGTGTGATTGAAGACAATAATCATTTGACCATCAATTTATTGAAGCAGTGATCATGTCACCAACACTGATAGAGTCACCAGACCTGAATGCAATACCATTGGAAGTCACTGTGAAAATTGTAAGCTGTTTTACTCTTTAACTTACCTACATACATCATTATTAGAAGCATAAAGTTACATGCTGTGTGGTTAGGTTCTCTATCCATTTGCATAAAAAGAATTGACATAATATATTTTGGCACACTGTAATTTAAACTAATGATATAAAATACAATAGTCTAAAATATGATTATGCCAAGATAAATATTATGGCAAGAAATTATTATGTCAAAGCAATGGTAGGCAAAAAAAAAATATGCGAAACATGTTATGCTAAAACATATTAGTGGAAAAAAATTTATGCCTGTGAAAGGGATACCGTGTGGTTAACCTGGCCAGCCCGGAGACATTGCCTTTATTTATGTATTTTTTATCCCCCCGAGCAGCGTTTATACTAGGAACTCTAAATTGTTTTGTGTGTGTGTGTGTGTACAATGACTTTTTCATTTATAGTATTAGTTTGAATTAGACTGTGAGTTTTTTT
This sequence comes from Phthorimaea operculella, assembly GCA_024500475.1. NCBI lineage: Eukaryota > Metazoa > Arthropoda > Insecta > Lepidoptera > Gelechiidae > Phthorimaea > Phthorimaea operculella. The sequence continues at coordinate 117,138 of JANFCV010000324.1, read as the reverse complement.
TAGAGAATCTTGTAAATACAAACATTTTTTTTTTTCTATTTTGAAATCTGCAATCAGTCCTCAAACTATGAGCAGATGATATGGGCTTCATTGGGGTTCAGGTAGTAGTACACTAGTTGGCAAGTTCCATTACTTCACGCCTTTTCAGACGTCTATTGAAGAGAGGCTCAGTTAGCCTTTATTCCCAACCGCCACCCCCCCGCCTGCCACCGGGTGGCCGTTGGGAATATTTCGCCACCCCCCTTAGAGCGCGGCGGAGGTTGATTCTACGTGTGTATCTATCTAGCGGGGTCCCCAGAGGTATAATGATGAAATATATGAAAATGAATAGGCTTTTCAATGTACTTCACGACTTTGATAATGAAATCCAATGTACCTCATTCATTTTTGGAAAAAAGCCAAAAAACTACGTGATCTGGCTAGCGGGGTACTTTTTCATTTCAAAACAAATATAAATTTTATTTATACAGTTTGATTCGCCTTCCAATGTACCCCCCAAAACAGGTTTTAAATCTTAAAAAAGTTTGTTATTTTATGCGAAATACCACAACAAAAGATTTCTCTATCCAGCGGGCTACTTTTTATATTTACCACGTACAGACTTGAGAAATATACCATTTGGTTGCATTTTCAATGTACCCCTCAGTTTTGCTAAGTTTTATTTATAAAAGCATTGAATAATTGTAAAATATCTAAAAACAGATCTGTAAGATCAGCAAAAAACATTCAATGTTTATTTATTCATTTATTATTTTATAATATCGACTTTTACCCATCTTAGGTAATTCTGCCAGTGTCAGTAATCGACATATTACAAAACAACCAATGAATGTCTCATACAAAATGGAGTTAATTTTGTATGGGAGGTCCAATTTTTTTTTTCATATTTTGACCCACGAAAGTTGTTCAGTTTTACGAGTACCTTTAGCTAGAGAGCCCAGGGGGTAAGTGGCTATCTCATAAGGTACCACGATAGGCTAGGTTTGGATCGTTAACCAAGACTTAAACAAGTCGTATGACCCAGGTCTGCCAGAGCCAATCCTGCCGAAACATAAAAATAATCGATATTTTTCAGAGTAATTTTTTCGTAAAAAATATGTCATAAGGTACCACAATGAAAGTGCTGGCATCAGTTAACCATTGAAAAATTATGTAAAAAAAGCTTGGTCTGCCACTGCGCACCCTGCCGGAAGTGCTTGCCAGACCTCTCCAAAGATGCCCTTCCGACACCCCTAAACTATCTCATCGGGTACCACGACGCGACCACCACAACATAATAGCCAAGATCACTCTGACAATAGATCACAAGGTCTGCCAGGCCTAAACTTGCCGCATCCTAGTGTTTCAGACATTTGAAGTTGTAGGTCCAGTGTATGAAAAATGACCTATATCTTTTTCCCCCCGTGTTTGATTTTGATGGTGCCTTAATACGAAATGCTCTCCATAATGAGGAGCTTCGAGTCATATAGGACAGTTGGGTGGAGGGTTTCAGTATTGAACGCAATCCTGTCAAAAAGTTTGAAATGGAGGTTTGGTCTATGAAAACTGGCTATATCTTATTCCCCCCGAGGTTGATTTTGATGGCGTCTTAATATGAAATGCTCTCCATAACTAGGAGCTTTGAGTCATATAGGTCAGTGAGGAGGAGGGTCTCTGTATTGTACACAATCTTGTCAAAAAGTGTGAAATTGTAGGTAAAGTGTATGAAAACTGGCCTATATCTTTTCCCCCACTGGTTTGATTTTGATGGTGCCTTGGTATGAAATGCTCGTAATGATTAGGAGATTCGATTTGTATAGGTCAATTGGATAGAAGGTCTCTGTTCTGTGCACAATCCTCCTAAATATGAAAATATTCGATAACTTCTGCAGATTTTATCAGTTAAAATTGTCATATCATAAGGAACTCGAATAAAAGTGCTTGCATCAGCTTACCGTTGACAAATTATGTTAAAAAAACTTGATCTGCCACTGCGCACTCAGCCGGAAGTCCTTAGATGAGATAGGTTAGTGTCGGAAGGGTATATTTGGAGGGTCTCCCAAGGACTTCCGGCAGAGTGCGCAATGGCAGACCAAGTTTTCTTAACTCAATTTATCAATGGTAAGCTGATGCTGGCACTGTCATTCGGGTACCTTATGAAATGACAATGTTAACGGAAAAAATCTCAATCCTGCTAAACATGAAAATATTCGATATGTTCTGCAGATTTTTGCCGTTAATATTGTCATATCATAAGGTACCCGAATAAAAGTGCCGGTATCAGCTTACCATTGATAAATTGAGTTAAGAAAACTTGGTCTGCCATTGCGCACTCTGCCGGAAGTCCTTGGGAGACCCCTCCAAATATACCCTTGCGACACCCCTAACCTATCTCATCTAAGGACTTCCGGCAGAGTGCGCAGTGGCAGACCAAGTTTTTTTAACATAATTTGTCAATGGTAAGCTGATGCAAGCACTTTTATTCGAGTTCCTTATGATATGACAATTTTAACTGATAAAATCTGCAGAAGTTATCGAATATTTTCATATTTAGGAGGATTGTGCATAGAACAGAGACCTTCTATCCAATTGACCTATACATATCGAATCTCCTAATCATTACAAGCATTTCATACCAAGGCACCATCAAAATCAAACCAGTGGGGGAAAAGATATAGGCCAGTTTTCATACACTTTACCTACAATTAATTTCACACTTTTTGACAGGATTGTGTACAATACAGAGACCCTCCTCCTCACTGACCTATATGACTCAAAGCTCCTAGTTATGGAGAGCATTTCATATTAAGGCGCCATCAAAATCAACCCCGGGGGGAATAAGATATAGGCCAGTTTTCATAGACCAAACCTCCATTTCAAACTTTTTGACAGGATTGCGTTCAATACTGAAACCCTCCACCCAACTGTCCTATATGACTCGAAGCTCCTCATTATGGAGAGCATTTCGTAGTAAGGCACCATCAAAATCAAATACGGGGGGAAAAAGATATAGGTCATTTTTCATACACTGGACCTACAACTTCAAATGTCTGAAACACTAGGATGCGGCAAGTTTAGGCCTGGCAGACCTTGTGATCTATTGTCAGAGTGATCTTGGCTATTATGTTGTGGTGGTCGCGTCGTGGTACCCGATGAGATAGTTTAGGGGTGTCGGAAGGGCATCTTTGGAGAGGTCTGGCAAGCACTTCCGGCAGGGTGCGCAGTGGCAGACCAATCTTTTTTTACATAATTTTTCAATGGTTAACTGATGCCAGCACTTTCATTGTGGTACCTTATGACATATTTTTTACGAAAAAATTACTCTGAAAAATATTGATTATTTTTATGTTTCGGCAGGATTGGCTCTGGCAGACCTGGGTCATACGACTTGTTTAAGTCTTGGTTAACGATCCAAACCTAGCCTATCGTGGTACCTTATGAGATAGCCACTTACCCCCTGGGCTCTCGAACTACTTGACCTACTTTAAGCTTTATTGGTTGTTTTGTGTGTGATGCCGGCTTAGAATAGCATCACCCCAATTCTACCCGTGGGTGTCGTAAAAAGCGACTAAGGGATAATTATCCAGGGAATGGGCAGCAGCGTTCCCTGTGAATTAAACATCTTGCACTGCACTCGCCAATCCGCCTGCCAAGCGTGGTGAGTATGGCAATACCCCCCTATACGGGAGAGGCCCATGTCCAGCAGTGGACTGTTGTGGCTGTTAAGGTAAGGTAAGGTTGTTTTGTAATACGCAGTATAAGATTCCAGCACTGCTGCGCCGGAAGAGTGATGGCTCCAGCAGGGAGATAATAGTGTCTTCTGCAGGCGTTACGAACATCCTCTTGATCTATCCGGAAATGTCTTGTTAACTCTTTAATTGAAATTCTTAATTCAATGTTTACACTTAGAGTCCAGCAAAAAAGAGTAGAAATTACATAAAAAGGAACTACAAAATTTTCATACTAAATATTGTTACCATTCATAGCCAATGTTGCCATTTAATTTTTAAATTTCATACATAGTGGCGCCCTCATTTTTTGTCTACTCTTTTTTGCTGCACTGTAGGGTAGGTACTTCACTGCTTTTAATACAATTTAAGTTAATCATTGAATATCCGAGTAAAAATAAAATAAACAATTTGATTTGAAAATACTTCTGCCATTGACGGATAAAAGAAAATGTTTATGAGAAGTAAAAGAAAAATACCAGTGCAATGGTTAGGGTTGCCACTTTTTTTTTCATGGTGGTCCATTCAGGACAGGCGACGATGAAAGACTATACTGCCTTGCCTAGCTTTACAAAAACTTTTGTTAAACATAAAACGGAAGAAATTATAAAAAAACTGTAAAAGATGAAGGAAGTCTAGGTCAAAGCGCAGAGATTAGTCATTAGACTTAAATCTGAAACTGAGCATCCACATAGATGTTAGCATTAAAGTTAGGGATAAAATCAGAAAATAATTAAGTGTTATTATAAAAATACTAGCTTTTTACCCATGGCTTCACCCGCGTGCTCGTAGGGGATTAACAAAGTATTTTGTTTGAGCAGCAAGTGTACCAGCTGCATTGTGATGTATTTCTCTCTCCCTCTACCTACGTCTTATTCCGACGTTATCCCAGGGCGTCCAAAGACTCCAGAGTATACGACGCTATCCCGCTCCCTCAAGGTCATCCGTTACCTCCAGGGCGTACGACGCTACACTGGGGCATCCACCTAGTCCCCCCTGCCCCACCTAGCTTTTTTGTTAACTATGTCAGCTCATTTATTTATTCGGTTAGTTAGTAGTAGTAGCAGTTTTAGGGTCAACCGACCTAATAATATTTTCGTTTGAACCCTTGTAACCTCTAACTTGGACATTGGCAAAATTGTCCTTTCCTGACAGAGGCCACTTTTAACAACAACACTGCAACTTTTTTGCAAGCCATACCGACATGCCTCAGAGTTTTTTAGCACAGGGGGTTACATCTACAAGCATGATAAAAAATATTGTAAATCAGGTAGTAAATCAGTTAGGTGATCATTGATATGGTAAATTTGTGTGAAAGTCAACTATGTTTCTCACTTTCATTTCAAATTCCTTGATAAAATTGGTTGACATTTGAACACACACATAACCATAATGGAGTTTTACGTTTGTACAGCATCCTGTATAAGGCATTATCGTTTTTTCAAAATATTTTTGCATTAGGATATTATCTCACATCAAACTTAGCAAAACTGAGGGGTACATTGAAAATGCAACCAAATGGTATATTTCTCAAGTCTGTACGTGGTAAATATAAAAAGTAGCCAGCTGGATAGAGAAATCTTTTGTTGTGGTATTTCGCATAAAATAACAAACTTTTTTAAGATTTAAAACCTGTTTTGGGGGGTACATTGGAAGGCGAATCAAACTGTATAATTATAATTTATATTTGTTTTGAAATGAAAAAGTAGCCCGCTAGCCAGATCACGTAGTTTTTTGAGTTTTTTTCAAAAAGGAGTGAGGTACATTGGATTTCATTATTAAAGTCGTGAAGTACATTGAAAAGCCTATTCATTTTAATATATTTCATCATTATACCTCTGGGGACCCCGCTAGATAGATACACACTGATTCTACTAGTGATTAGTATTTGATTATTACTATTTTCTTAAAGATATTTAAGTCATCGGAATATCTATACGCATACTTATATATAGTTGTTGTAACCTCATAAAGATTAGCAGGTACTTAATGAAATTTAACCCTATTTAAGGACTTATAACACTGGACTGCAAAATGACTTTAAATCATGATAACTGTTTCAATAATAATAGGTAACACACATACAGAGTTGAAAATAAACAGTTTATTTTAAAAAGTGCTTTATCCTTTCATTGGTATCTATCTCTATCTTCGTACCGCTTGAGAATAAAGGATATAGTGCTATCTCTCTCTTTTTAATCTAACAAGCTTTTCTGAACAATAGATGCAATAAAAATACATAAGGTACAATAGCCATGCGCTGACCAAAAGCTACTTACTATGCTCCTGGAAAAACCCAAAAATCCTTTTGGCCTGCTAATTTTTGTTATTATTTACTCAGTTGCGCGCACGCTTTTTAACATGGCGGAACCGCAATGTGGTGGTAGTTCCCAGTCTACTACGGACCTTTCATTTATTAAAAAAAATGGCGGCATTTTGTTAATACGTGCGGGCTATCAGTACATAAGAAAAAGATATATATATAATCAAACTGGTTTAGTGATATGGGAGTGCAATCAAAGAAAGAGAAACAAACAAAACAATTTATCTACTTAATTATAAATTCCGTATGTATTAGTAGAATCACCCGCAGATAGGGTGGCCAACTATTCCCGACGGCCACGGGGTGGCCGTTGGGAATAGTCGCCACCCCGGTGGCAGACAGGGGGGGGGGGTGGCAGTTGGGAATAAAGGCTTCAGTAACAGTATTGATCTCAAGGTGCTCATGTAGTTCTGTTATTTTAATGAACCATGGGGTATTTGAAAGCTTTCTCAATATAGCGTTTTGGCATCTCTGAATAATGCTTAGGTTGGATTTACAGGCGGTCCCCCAGAGCTGGATACCATAGCACCATATTGGTTTCAGAACTGCCTTGTAGATGAGTAGTTTGTTGTCAACTGACAGCTTGGAGTTTCTTTCCAGTAGCCAATACAAACTTCTGAATTTTAAGTTCACTTGATCTCTCTTTGCTTGTAGGTGGTTTCTCCAGGTGAGTCTTCTGTCTAGGTGAATTCCCAGGTACTTAACACAGTCGTTGTGTGGGAGCTCTTTCTCTCCTAGTTTAACCGGAGGACAGGTTTCTCTTCTTAGTGTAAAGGTCACTTGGGCAGATTTTGTAGCACTGGCTCTTATTCTCCATTGTTCCAGCTAATCATGGACGTCATCAAGGCCTTTCTGTAGCATTTCAGAGGCAGCATTTGGACTTTCGCTTGTTGCTAGGATTGCTGTATCGTCGGCGTACGTCGGAGGTGAAGATTGAGTATAGTATTGGTCCAAGAACCGATCCTTGTGGCACTCCAGCCTCGATATCATAGAATCCGGAGAGTGTCCCCTTTCTTGACTTGAAAAATTCTTCCGTCGAGATATGAGTGGAGGATTTCATAGAAGGAGTGAGGAAGGAACTTTTTTATTTTGCACATTAGCCCCTTGTGAAAGACGCGGTCGAAAGCCTGTTGTACATCAAGGAAGGCTGCAGCACAGTATTTCTTTTCTTCAAGGGCCTTTCTTATTGTGTTGACAACCCTGTGTACTTGCTCTGTTGTAGCATGCTTTTGGCGGAATCCAAACTGATGGTCAGGTATGACAGATCTGTTTGACAATGCAGGCAACATTCTGTTAAGTAGTATTTTCTCGAATAATTTTGAGATGACAAACAAACTAATTGGTCTATATGATGTAACTTCATTAGAGGGCTTTCCTTCTTTATAGATCATTATAATTTGGGAGACTTTCCAGAGGGGTGGGTAGTGTTTAACCCGCAGAATTCCATTAAAGATTGCACATAGGAACATGATAGCTTTCTTTGGTAGTTCCGATAATACTTTTTTATCTATTAAATCATAGCTAGGAGGGAGCTTTATTGTTTTTGAGTTTCTTTATGTGTCTGATTATCTCGCTGGGACTTGTAGACTTTATAGGCAATTCCAGTTGAAAGTCTTGATGTAGACTTCGCTATTAACACATTTTTTTTAAATCAATATTTTACACTGTTGTTGTTTAGAGAAAGCCCATACAAGTACTTTCGTCTAAACAACTTTGAGATTAAACGAATTTCGGCTGAGATAGGTATATGCATTTGAATCAAATGTCAAAAAAAAAACATTGTGGCTGTGATTTTTTCAATATTTTTTACGGCATCTTTTATCGATATTAAACCTACCTTGAAGCTATGGCACGCATTTGAATAAATACCATGTATTAATAGCTACGCCCTTGTTGAATAATGAAAATAAAGCACATATTTTGGTTGCTTGCAGGAAAAAGTGGAGCCAAGTGAAGAAAGTGACAAGTCAGAAACAAAAAAACCGGCAGCCATTTTGCAAGTGAAGTTGACTCGTCTCCCGAACTCCATATTCAAACGATTCATCAAGGATGTTGGTGGAGATTCAGTTACAAAGACTGGTAATTATTTCTTTACAGACTATTGCAATTCAAATATAATTTATTTGGCATGTTGCGCCAAGCATTGGCAAGCATCTGCTGCTTACCGGTTTCCGTGGAATAATGCATTTCACCATTTTAACAAGTAGCCTATGTTAGGAATGTTGTAGCTTTCTAATGGCGAAAGAATTTTCTATATCATTACAGTAGTTTCGGAGTTTACCGATTACATACACACAAAAAACAATTATTAGCGTAGATATAGTTAGTGTGGGAAATGTAGGTATTATTCTAAACGGTACAGCCTGACGTGGAAAATTTCACATTGGAACTAATTTGACCAACATATTATAAGCAGATCTATTAAGAAACAAAAACATAACTGCGGCAATTTCAGAGTTTTATTTTACAAAAAAAATCTGCCATTTTGAATTTATGAATTTTTAAAATAACCAGTGTCCAGTGTGCAAACGATTTCCTTGTCAACATACATACAATATATTTACCGCTACTTCGGCGCCGTCGTTTCGTTCTCCGTGATGTGACGGTGTCGGCGGCCATGGACAAACAACCGTAACGTAAAATGACAGCTTGACGTGGGTTTTATGTTTTATTGTAAAGCGACGAGCTCGCTCTGCTCGCTATAATGTTTTAACCCGTCACCATAATTAAATAGCCTTATTGTTTTGCTAGGTTCGTCATTGCCGACCCCTGAGCTTAATTCGAAGAAATATGGAGTATCTACAGAACAAACGGTTGAACACATCGTGGACTCACTGGACACCAACAAAGGCGGCGACGTAAAGAAATTAACAGGGAATAGTGAAAAACCTTATAAAATACATGAACTCAAAAATAATGATGACCACACAAATAACGATTCAAGTAGGGCTAATGTAGCGCAAGATTTAACTAAAGATCCATCCTTATTAATGGATAAGAAATATAAATGTACGATATGCACCTTTTCAACACATCAAGCAATTGCTTTAAAAAGCCATATGGAAGCACATTTTGCTACAAAAAGTTTTAAATGTGACTCGTGTCATTACATGACTACTAAAAAAGAACTCTTCATAATTCATTCTAGAATGCATACTGGAGAAAAGCCCTATATTTGTGACATTTGTGATAAAAAATTCACCTACAGAAGGTCTTTAAAAAATCACATCAGAATACACACTGGTGTCAAACCTTTCAATTGCAAGGTATGCGGTAAAACATTTAATCAAGGTGCTCATTTAAAAAATCATATCAGACAACATACCGGCGAGAAACCTCATGCATGTAACATATGCGAAAAGAAGTTTACCAACAAAAGTTCTTTGTTTCATCATTATCGTTTTCAAGAGCACACAGCTGAGGAAAAACCTTTTGCATGTAACATTTGCGATCAAAAATGCAAAACACAACATAATTTGAATCATCATATGAGAATACACATAGATAAAAAACAAAACAAAATACAAATAGCTGATATAAAGCCTTCTGATAAATGCAAATCACAACATACTATGAAAAATCATATGAAAACACAAATAGCTACAATACCAAACATACAATGTGACATTTGTGATAAAGTATTTAAGCGCGTTAGTAGTTTAAGATTACATATGAGAACGCACACGGGAGAAAAGCCCTATGTTTGTGACGTGTGTAGGAAAAGTTTTGCACGACTTGGTGGTCTCAAAACCCATGTAAGTTTTCACAATGAACCAAAATACGTCTGTGACATTTGTGATAGAAAATTTAAGTACAGGACAGGTTTCAAAATACATGTCCGAATTCACACAGGTGAAAAACCTTATTCTTGTAATATATGCTTTAAAAATTTAGCAATTCTAGCGATTTAAAGAAACATACGAGAATTCACACTGGCGAAAAACGTATGCTTGTAAAATTTGTGATAAGCGGTTTAAACAACCTAAAAGTGTTTCTCGCCATGTCAGAGTTAAACACTGATGAAACGTATCTATACGTGATTTTCTGTCCGATCCATTCCTCCCAAAACGAATCCTAAACTCCTAGAGCGCGATTGGGTGTAAATGTCACTGTAAAATTACAAAAAACGCTGGATTATAATCTATCTCACTAAATTATTATTATATTATTGTAATTAGCCTGAAAGATCCCACTGCTGGGCAAAGACCTGAAAGATCCCCCTCGGTCTTCCATTTAGGGCCGCCGCCGACAGAGTGGCCACTTTTCCGCGCGCCGTCGCGCGACTCTAACAGAGAAATCGGAAAATGAACCGTACGCAACTGAAGTAACGGCGATAATGGCCGGCGGCGGAAAAAGTCCGAGCGCCATTTGTTCGCGCGGCGCCTCTTGAGTGCGCTTGCGTCCGCCGGGCGGCCCAAGGCCGCAAGCGGACATTCTCCCGGTGTTGCCATCACAATAGAAATAAAAAAGATAATGTTTCTCAAAGAAAAGTGTCGATTACTAAAATAAATCAAAATAAAAAATATCTAAACATTGTTATTCAAAACAATATTTATAATATAAGTACCTACAACCTTGGTGTTTGTTGGGCCGTTAGGGTTTATTACGTGGGTCGTTGGTGTTTGTTGGGTCGTAAGGGTTTATTACGTGGGTCGTTCATGTTTGATGGGTCGTCAGGGTTTATTACGTGGGTCGTTCATGTTTGATGGGTCGTCAGGGTTTATTACGTGGGTCGTTGGTGTTTATTGGGGCGTAAGGGTTTATTACGTGGGTCGTTGATGTTTGATGGGTCGTAATGGTTATTTATGTGGGTCGTTGGTGTTTGTTGGGTCGTTAGGGTTTATTACGTGGGTCGTTGGTGTTTGTTGGGTCGTAAGGGTTTCTTACATGGGTCGTTGGTGTTTGTTGGTTCGTAAAGGTTAATTACATGGGTTGTTGGTGTTTGTTGGATCGTAAGGGTTTATTTTAGTACGTGGGTCGTTGATGTTTGATGGGTCGTAAGGGATTATTACGTGGGTCGTTGGTGTTTGTTGGGTCGTTAGGGTTTATTACGTGGGTCGTTGGTGTTTGTTGGGTCGTAAGGGTTTATTACGTGGGTCGTTGATGTTTGATGGGTCGTATGAGTTTATTTTGTGGGTCGTTGATGTTTCTTGGGTTGTAGGAGTTTATAACGTGGGTCGTTGGTGTTTGATGGGTCGTAAGGGTTTATTACGTGGGTCGTTGGTGTTTGTTGGGTCGTAAGGGCTTATTACGTGGGTCGTTGGTGTTTGATGGGTCGTAAGGGTTTATTACGTAGGTCGTTGATGTTTGTTGGGTCGGGTTTCTTATGTGGGTCGTTGGTGTTTGATGGGTCGTATGAGTTTATTTTGTGGGTCGTTGATGTTTATTGGGTTGTAGGGTTTATAACGTGGGTCGTTGGTGTTTGATGGGTCGTAAGGGTTTATTACGTGGGTCGTTGGTGTATTTTGGGTTGTAAGGGTTTATAACGTGGGTCGTTGGTGTTTGTTGGGTCGTAAGGGTTTATTACGTAGGTCGTTGGTTTTAGTTGGGTTGTTAGGGTTAATTACGTGGGTCGTTGGTGTATTTTGGGTCGTAAGGGTTTATAACGTGGGTCGTTGGTGTTTGATGGGTCGTATGGGTTTATTACGTGGGTCGTTGATGTTTCATGGGTCGTAAGGATATCTTACGTGGGTCGTTGATGTTTAATGAATCGTAAGGATATCTTACGTGGGTCGTTGATGTTTGATGGGTCGTAAGGGCTTATTACGTGGGTCGTTGATGTTTGACGGGTCGTGGCAATTACGTGGGTCGTTGGTGTTTGTTGGGTCGGGTTTATTACGTGGGTCGTTGATGTTTGATGGGTCGTGGGTTTATTACGTGGGTCGTTGATGTTTGATGGGTCGTAGGGTTTCTTACGTGGCTCGTTACGTAAGAAACCGACCCATCAAACATCAACGACCCACATAAGAAGCCCTTACGACCCATCAAACATCAACGACCCACGTAAGATATCCTTACGATTCATTAAACATCAACGACCCACGTAAGATATCCTTACGACCCATCAAACATCAACAACCCACGTAATAAACCCATACGACCCATCAAACACCAACGACCCACGTTATAAACCCTTACGACCCAAAATACACCAACGACCCACGTAATTAACCCTAACAACCCAACTAAAACCAACGACCTACGTAATAAACCCTTACGACCCAACAAACACCAACGACCCACGTTATAAACCCTTACAACCCAAAATACACCAACGACCCACGTAATAAACCCTTACGACCCATCAAACACCAACGACCCACGTAATAAGCCCTTACGACCCAACAAATACCAACGACCCACGTAATAAACCTTTACGATCCAACAAACACCAACAACCCACGTAATTAACCTTTACGACCCAACAAACACCAACCACCCATGTAAGAAACTCTAACGACCCAACAAACACCAACGACCCACGTAATAAACCCTTACGACCCATCAAACATCAACGACCCACGTAATAAACCCTTACGATCCAACAAACACCAACAACCCACGTAATTAACCTTTACGACCCAACAAACACCAACGACCCACGTAATAAACCCTTACGACCCATCAAACATCAACGACCCACGTAATAAACCCTTACGACCTAACAAATACCAACGACCCATACAAATAACCCATACGATCCATCAAACACCAACGAGCCACACAAATGACCATTTTCTTTTTCAAACGTGGCAAAAATTAGTCTAGTGACAATCGTAACGTAATGTTCTTTAATTTTTAATAGGTTGGATTCATCTGAACCACCCAATTTATTTTAAATAAGATTAGCGGGCAACACTGTCTAGCGAACCGGCGGACGCACGCGCCACGTGGCGACGCCGCGCGGAAGAATGCCGCTTGGTGTGCTCCGCGACCAAGAGGCGTCGCGCGAAAAGTGTCGCCGGCGTCCGGTCTATGTGCGCCGGCCCTTATTTCGATCCAGAGCCAACGTCGACCACTCCTTCGAATATGTATCAAGATCGTCGCGCCATCGTTTTCGGGGTCTACCCCTACGTCTAGACCCGTTGTGAGGTACCCACGGTTCGGAAACGATTTTGGCCCAACGATCTGGGTGCATCCGACAAACATGCCCGGCCCAAACCCACTTTAACTTGGCAGACTTGCGCCCTACATCTGCTATTCTGGTTTTTGCTCTAAGAGTAGTGTTGCGGACTCTGTCCGTTCGCTTGACGCCAAGGACACTGCGCTCCATAGCTCTTTGGCAAACCTTCAGTTTGGGCTTTTGGCTCTCGGTTAGTGACCAAGTTTGCGCACCGTAGGTTAGGACAGGCAGGATACACATGTCGATGAGTTTCCGCTTCAGTGAGAGGGGTAGATCACCTTTCATATATAACTTTAAATACCAGAAGCTTTTCCAGGCGTTCTCAATCCTACGATCGATTTCTTTCTCTTGCCTGTTTTCAAAAGAAACTATCTGGCCTAAGTAAATATACTCATCGACATAATGTATTACCTGCACATCGACCTCAACCCTACGTTTCGTGCTATTGGTCATCAGTTGAGTCTTGGTCCTATTCATTTTAAGTCCAACCTGAAGGCTTGCCACACTTAACCCTTGTAGCATATCTTTGAGTTCCGCTGCTGTGTTTGCGAATAGGACAGTGTCATCAGCGAAGCGGAGGTTGGTTAATCGCTTCTCGCCGACTACTATGCCGTGACTATGCCTAAAGAATCCCAAGATGGTGCCAACCAACAACCAACCAACCTCCAAGGTACTAGTAAATAGTTTAGGGGAGAAGGGGTCACCCTGTTTCACGCCCTTTTCTATTACAAACAGAGGACCTGGAGAGTGAAGCTTGATGGAAGCTGTGCTGTTTTGTAGATTAGTTCCGAAATTATGACATATGTTTCCTCAATACCTTGGTTGCGTAAAGCTGAAAAGATCACATTGTGAGGCTGACAAAAGCTTTGGAATTATCCACGAACGCTAGATTCAGTGGCTTGTAGAATTCGGTATGCCGTTCGATTATTTGGTTTATCGTGTGAAGATGGTCTTTCGTGGAAAATGATGGACGGAAGCCAGCTTGTTCAGGCGGCTGATGGCGGTCCAGAAAACTAGCTATACGTAGTTCCAGTAGTTCTATACGGGGAAATTTTACTAGTGACCGATAGTGAAAACTCAGAACCGGCTGGTGATAAGGAACAACTTTTCCCAATGAACATAGGTCGAAAAACGAAAAAAAATTTGACCTCCCATAGTAACTTTTTTTTCGTATGTCGACCTATGTTCCTTGGGGAAAGTTGTTCCTTATCACCAGCCGGTTCTGAGCTTTCGTTATCGGTCAAATTTCACCCCATATAATTTTAATGAAAATTTTATAAAGAGATAAGACTGATCGGGCGGTAATTATTAATGTCTGACTTGTCACCTTTTTTGTGAAGCAAAATTATATTTGAATGACAAAAGTCCTTAGGAATTGATCCTGAAATAAGTGTCCTATTACCTAAACATAGTTGTCAAAAATGGAATCAAAACCTGTTTCCCTACTTTTAGAGCCTCTGTGGTTACACCGTCCTCTCCAGGACTTTTCTTGTTCTTCATGCTCGTTAAAGCACGATTAACTTCGCCTTCTGTAAACAGAGTGTTACCGCAGGAGTACTCGGGTGATACAGAGTTACATACACTAAATTATAATTTGTCTAAATATTGTAACACATTCACACGAATTACAATTTAACGTATCATTTTACAGTAGATTACAATATGACGAACTAAAACCGTAAACTGTGATACGACAAGCACGCCTTCTGATTGGTCAAGTCAAGCGTCATGTTGCCAGCGACGCCATGTTTGTTTCACAGCCTATAGCCATCACGTTGATTCTCGAACATAAAAAAACAGTTTTTGTTTCCTTTTTATAATTTCGTCTTGAAAATTGCTCATATAAACGTACGAAATAAGAAAATAATCTCCTAAGCACTGTTTGCTTACGTTCGCTGCCTATCGAAATGGCGATCAGCTGTCAAATAAACATGGCGGCGCGATATACATGACATTCGACCAATCAGAACGCGAGTTGTCAATTTTACCGTTTTACTTCATAATATTGTAATCTTTTGAAAATTGGTACGATAAATTGTCATCCGTGTGTAGTGTCTTACAATATTTTGTTAGATTGTAATTTAGCGAGAAAAAATTATAATTTTGTGGTGTTTGTAATTTCACGGTGACATAAACATAAGTACCTTTTCAGTGTGTTTTGTGTTTAAATATAATATTGAGAGATAGTACCTGATTGGAGCTAAATAAAAAAAAACGGCCAAGAGCGTGTCAGACACGCTCACAAATAGGGTTTCGTAGTCAAAGTTTAAATATCAGGTCTTTCAGCATTACAAAGTTAATTTTGTTGCTGGTTTGTTTGCAGCTGTAAGATTACCAACCGCAAATTGAAAAACTTTAATATTTCCTTAATCTTAAGTGGTACAGTATTCGTAATAGTTTTCATGGTAACTTCATATTAAGAACTCATATTCTTTTCAAATTTTTTGCATGCATACCTACTTTAGAAGTTACAGCTGGAACAAATTATGACTCAAAAACCCCCCCTTTAAAAGCAAATATCTCGAGACAGAAACATTTTAGAGACTTTGTTTTAGAGAAACCTCGCCTTAGTTTTAAAAGACCTACTCAACGATACCCTACTCAATATTACAGAAGAAAAAAAATTTTGCTCCCCTTTCACATGTATGGGAAGGGAGTCTAAATTAATTTATATTTTTTTCTCAACGTTTCTATATTTGGGTCAACACGATCTATCTTCACACCAAATTTGATGTCGATAGCTCTAAAACTGATGAAGTTATGAGGGCGCGGCATACAGACAGACAGACAGACTTGACGAAATTATAAGGGTTTCTGGTAGACCACGAAACCCTAAAAAAGTACCTCAAAACTCATCATAAAATGCGCTATTCTGTCTGTCTGTTGTGGAATTCGCTAATGCCTTAAGAAGATTTTTTGTTATTGATAGACTGATACAAGAAAAAAAGGTTTATATGTATAAAATACTCGTATGCCAGAAAAATTGCTTTTCCCGTGGGAAAATCAGTTGCAGTGGGTGAAACCGCCAACGGGTTGCTAGTTAAAATATAGGTAATATTTGTTCTTCTTAGTAGCTGTTCTGACGTCAGGTTGGCCGATGTAGATACTGTTATATCATAATAGTAGTTACCAATGTAATTATAAAATCTGTACAAATAATTAGTACCTACTTAAATAGTACCTTCAGTAATATAAATATTACTGGCATAAAAGAAAGTATATATCAAAATTTTATGTGCAAGTCTTTATACGGACCATGTAATGTAGTCATTCACCCTTATAATAATACATCTACAAAGCCCATTTCTGGTCTAAGAAATTGTCTCGCCTCAAAATGAAAATAAAGCAATATGTAATATCCGTTATTCTAATGAAGAAAAGCTACAGCAATCGTTGTACAAAACAGGGGAACTAGCTTAATTTTTAAAGGTGTCTTTACCGTTAAGTATTTTTACCAAATATTTTACTGTGGTGTGAGCCTTTTTTAGACGGCTTACTTCGGTATAGCTAACGATATCGAATTAAGAACGAAATACTTGATATACAGCCAAATCTTCAGTACTTTTGTCTCTTTCGATACCCAACTTTAACATTCAATAACTTCAGAACTTCTGTCATAATTGAATTATTTTCAGTTACAAAATGTTAAGAGCGCATTCAATTTTTTCTAGCAAATTTGCAAATATTGGCTTTATAAACATGCGAGTTTCTCGAAAACCGTTATGTAAAAATATTATGTTACTTGAACATTTAATCAAGCATATCTTCATCTAAAAAATGTACAATGTAAATATTAACATTTTGGTTTTAAACCTGTTACAAACAGCGATATCTAAAACGACAAAACCTAAATTCAGGAAAAGACCTCAAATCAAGCATGAGTTTTAGAGTTTTGGTTCACTGTAAAAAAATATCAATTATACAAAAAAATAGAGTATATATTTGAGAACAAAGTCTACAGTGAACATTTTACAATTTTATTCAGAAATATAGAATAATACCACGTTTTTATATACGATTTTTTGCAAAATAATGCGCCATTATAACGGCTTCTGTATGAAAAAATAACAGTAGTAAAGATTAAAAAAAAATATATGTTATTTAAGAAGATGTACTTAATCTAATTGCAGAAAAATATATTTGTTTTTATTTATAATATCACTGTAAAAAATATTCAAACATCCCCATGTTTTTCGCAAAATGACGCTCCGAGAGGTCTGGCAGGGAAAATTGTATGGGCTTCGTGAAAAGCTCTATAGCGGCCTTAAGCAATAATTAGAATTCATAATTATTTAACTTTGTTTTTGAGGCAAGGCCTGCAAGTAGTGAGGCAAGCAATGGACAAACGTCTATACTAGAGAGGGCATGATTCTTTTGTATTTTCTTCAAAACGAAGCTGATTCTTCAGTCAGGCGATTGTTGATGAATAAATAATTACTACATCACCTTCAAAAATTCCTGTTTATCTATCAATTCGCTGCTTTAATCCAATATAAGCTAATAGCGTCATTAAGTTTTTGAAATTTATATTAAAGACGCAGCAATTGCAAAAATAGTAGGTATGGAGATGAAAGGTGGAGTGTGGTGTGCCCGCGTCGATCACCATACATACCTACTGAATCTTTTATTATTAAACGAAAAAGTATCACTCATTATGTAGGTTTACGCGACTTACTTGTTATTTAGTTGGTAGAAGGTGTAGCCTTCTACGTTTCGACTGGTTACCACAGCATTCTTCACGGAGGACGACAATTACCTAACCAGCCGAAACAGTCTACGCTACACCTTCCAACTAAATAACGAGTAACTTGCGTAAACCACATACTGAATCTGCTGCGTCCGGTCTGCTTTAGACTGAACGGTCTTAATCTTAAGGCGTGTGTCCTGCGCATGTTATTTCTAAACAAAACACAAAACATCGATATACCGGGAGTAACGGAAAGGGTATAACAAGCCGAAAGGAGGTCAAGCAGGTCAGGTACTCATGAAACTAAACAACTTTCCCCATGGATGGGTCGAAATATGAAAAAAAAATTGGACTTCCCATAGTAAATCAATTAGCTGATCGGCGATTTTGTATGGGAGGTCCAAATTTTATTTTCATATTTCGACCCATGTTCCATGGGGAAAGTTGTTCAGTTTCATGAGTACCTTGACCTCCTTTCGGCTTGTTATACCCTTTCTGTTACTCCCTGTATACATTAAAAAAAATTTGGACCTCTCATAGTAAATCAATCAGCTAATCGGCGATTTCGTATGGGAGGTCCAATTTTTTTCATCACAATTCGACCCATGTTCCATGGGGAAAGTTGTTCAGTTTCATGAGTACCTTGACCTCCTTTCGGCTTGTTATACCCTTTCTGTTACTCCCGGTATATACAGGGTGTTAGGTTAGGACGGTGTAAAAAACTTTGCAGGCATGATCAGACCATCAAACTGAACAACTTTTACTATGGAGCCAATTGTGGGAAACGAAAAAAAATTTCCGACCTCCCATACAAAATTCACGATCAGCTTTGTATGGAAAGTCGGAATTTTTTTTTCGTTTCCCACCATTGGCTCCATAGTAAAAGTTGTTCAGTTTCATGGTCTGAGCACGCCTGCAAAGTTTTCGTTACACCGTCCCTAACACCCCGTATTGTCGCCCCGTATTAATCGCATTCCGATTTTTAGTGTTTGTAGTTCGTTTGGAAAGCACATGAGAGTCGTTTATAAAAATGTTGGACGCGCATTGGACGACAAAATAAGTTATAAGGATACTTAATCAGTTATTCAGTCCATTAAGTGTAATATTGTTTAGGTACTTGTATGTATTTGAATTAATTTTATTTGCCTAAATAAACATGTGAGCAAAAGAAACAGTTTTAATTTAAATACCCGCGTTTGTAGCATAGGACATTTATTATGCTAGTGAACATTTATTAAGGTATATTACCCGCAGAAAGAATTTGCTGTAAAGGTGTAAAAAAAAACAACTGTTAACTTCTTCACCTGTAGAGATAAAACGAAATCGAATTTGCATTTTCCTACCTGAATAAATAAAATCATTTTTTTTTCATGTTTCGGGAGGAAAGTTGTTCAGTGTCATGGTTTCATTCACCCCTTAAAATATAGCAGTTGATTTTTTTACGCCCTGTATAGGGTGAAAACCAGTGACCGATAGCGAAAACAAACTCAGAACCGGCTGGTGATAAGGAACAGCATTCCCTAAGGAGCATAGGCCAAAATATAAAAAAAGAAATATAATATTAACTCAGATCACACTCTAATAAAATTTAACATAGTACGAAAGAAAAAGTTATACCTGCCACTTAAAGTGTGGTGTGGTTTGGTCAATATGCGCGTCCACACTGCGCGCGGCAAATTGCCGAGGCATACGCTCGTGTGGCAAGCGAGCCAAGTTCGGCCCAATTTGGACGCTTAGTTAGATAAACTAACTAGCAACCGTCTGAGCGGCGTTGATTTTGGCTCGGCCTGCGCGCGCTCGCCCGAGCTGACCTAGGTGAGCCCGAGCGTATGCAAATATAGTGTACTAGCGGCCCGCCCAGCGGTTTCACTCGCTGCTACTTACCTGTTTTCCCGTAGAAATGGGATCTTTGCCCGTAGTAAAAAGTCCATTAATCCATTCTAGCAGAAGTTACCTACTCATCATGACCATGTGCCAGCAGAGGCGGCCTGTCATGGCGAATAACTTTAACTTTGAGGCCATTACCGTATCTCTTATAGTTTTGATGGGATGCTGGTGGTCTACATCAGGCACTCCAGACCCTCGTGACCATGTGCCAGTAGAAGCGGCCCGTCACGCTGAATAACTTTCACTTTGAAGCCATTACCGAGTCTAATAAAGTTTAGATGGGGTGCTGGTGGTCTACATCAGGTACTCCAGACCCTCGTGACCATGTGCGAGCAGAAGCGGCCCGTCATGCTAAATAACTTTAACTTTGAAGCCATTACCGAATCTTTTATAGTTTAGATGAGAGATGCTGGTTGTCTACATCAGGTACTCCAGACCCTCGTGACCATGTGCCAGCAGAAGCAGCCTGTCGTGCTGAATAACTTTTACTTTGAAACCATTACCCTATCTCTTATAGTTTAGATGGGATGCTTGTGGTCTACATCAGGTACTCCAGATCCTCGATGACCATGTGCCAGCAGAAGCGGCCCGTCATGGTGAACAACTTTTTCTATGAAGCCATGACCGTATCTCTTATAGTTTATACCTATGGGATGCTGGTGGTCTTCATCAGGTACTCCAGATCCTCGAGGGCCATGTCCGTCTTTTATATGATAGTAATATCAGTGCCAAAATTCGCGAGGATCGGTAAAGCGGTTTGGCTAATTTGGGTAATATCTGCTTTATTTCCCCGTTTTCCTGCTGCTTACCGTTTTCCCGTAGGAATGAGGAATTTTCCCGTGGTAAAAAGTAGCCTATGTTATTTAAGGATGTTGTAGCTTTCTAATAGTGAAAGAATTTTGGAAATCGGTCCAGTAGTTTCGGAGTTTATCGATCACATACAAACAAACAAACAAACAAAAAAACAAACAAAGCTTTCCTCTTTATTATATTAGTGTAGATGTAGATAGTCTATGCGTATGCCTTGCGAGCATTTGCCTCGGTACGCAGTGTGGACGCGCCTATTCAGTTGAACACAGCTGACAGCCTATGTGGCGCAGTGGTTAGTATGCCTGCCTGCCACGCAAAGGTTCCGGGTTCAATTCCCGGTGGGGTCACTCACAAAGTTGATATTTATCACTTTGTGAATTTGTTCCCAGTCTGGTTAGGACATTGCAGGCTGAACCACCTGATTGTCCGCAAGTAAGATGGTTTCGTGCTTCGGATGGGCACGTTAAGCCGTCGGTCCCGGTTGCTGTCTATGACGGAGGCCTGCTACTTGCAGTAGGCGGTTGAAAAACTCTGACACCAGGGTTCATCGGGTCGTTGAACGACTCGGTGTCCCACACGAAAAGAAGAAGATCTGACAGATTTCGTGAAAGCACGCATGTACTTGGGAGCTCCAGCCTGACTTGTGTAAATGTGTGTGTGCGCGCGCATTGAGTGCGCTGTTTAAAAAAATACTAGTAGTCATAGTTATTTTGTAAAAGCTATAAAACAATTGTGAAGTAAATCATATGTAGTTGTAAAAGTTAAAAGGTTAAAAAATATCTAGTAAGTACTTGCTTACCTAGTCATAGTTATTTTGTAAAAGTTCTTACGTGTCAGGCGAAGCTTCCGGTCTGTGCTACATAAAAATGAAGACAAACAAAGATTTTGTAATTAAATTTTTATTTAATGCTTATTCACAAGATAAGAATACTTTATTTGCACACCAAAGGAAACATTTTTCAAAATATGTACTAGAACTAACTAGCGTACAATCAGGCGGCCTTATCGCCAATAGGCAATCTCTTCCAAGCAACCTAGGTACAGGAAATTCATTATACTGACTTAATATTAAGCACTCAAATTACAATTTGCTTGCCTGCTTTTCCTACGGCTACTACTAAAATTACCTTACTTACTATATATTTACCCGACTGCCTCAGAAGGAGGGTTATGTTTTTCGAGAGGATGTATGTATGTATGTATGTGGACAAGAAAATTCTTTTTCACGGGCAACAGCCCAAACGGATAGTTGGATTTTGACATATGAGGTCTCGTTAGATTCGTCTCAGCAGTGCGAGTGACACTGGCTATATAAAAAAAATATAGATTCAAGATGGCGGATTTTTACAGCAAAATACTACTTTAAAATTACCGCAGTCGGGTTTTTTGTTTTTTAACACATCTACTTGTTTTACACATTTTTTGTAAGTATTTATTTTTTACTTAATAATCACATACATAACTGCAAATATTTTAAGCGGTGAACCAGCCCATGAAACTGAACAACTTTCCCCATACCAAGGGACATAGGTTGAAATATGAAAAAAGAATTTTGGACCTCCCATACAAAATGTTCCAGCCGGCTCAATTTGTACGCGAGGTAATTTTTTTTATATATATTTCGGCCTATGTTCCCAGGGGAAAGTTGTTCAGTTTCATGAGCTGATTAATCCATAAAATAAATATATTTGCAGTTGATTTCTTTACACCTGTATAACTCGCTTTGCTCGCGACACATGTAGTATGGGCACAGCGATTACGTATTACCGGCCGCAAGCCGGCCGCATTTGAAAATGGCGCAGAATATACCTCAATACCTATCTGGGATGTTCGTATGGCTTGGGTATGGCGCAGTGTGGCTCGCTTCGCTCGCACTGTGGTAGCTCAACTTAGAAGAAGGTTCACTCGGCCTTATTTCGGATATCCGCGTGGGACGCCTATACAGATGGCTCACTCAGTACTAGCGACGATTTTGACGCTTACTGATTTTTACTGGAAATAACTGGAATCTCAGGGGAAGTCAAGGTAACTAAGAAGGTGGTTGAAACGAAAGTCATATTTCTTGGATTTAAAATAGCTCAGAATCATATGACGTTCTTTATCAGATTTTTCTATTTTGTTATTTTTATACTTCGAGATTTTTGTCAGTAGCAACCCTGGCTATGAAACAAGTGCCAATCGCGAAAATCCGAAATAGGGCTCTGAGTGGACCTACTGTAAACTTATACAGTACTGACAAATTTTGATACAATGGCTTTTTATTTATTATTATTCTAAAATTTTCTTACATTTATATATTATTTGCTATAAAGTAATGTTAATTGTATTCCTTTTTACATAATTTACTTTTTTGATAATTCTTTGATGTAATTCATATTTTGTAAATTAACTGATTTTAATATTTTGTAATTTAAACCGAATAATTTTGACATTACCTACTTATTTAATTTTAATTATTTTCTATTTTGTAGCTTTCATATACCTATTTATTGTATTTTATTCATGTTAACATTCGAACACAATAATTGTATTGTTATAAAAATAAATACATGATGATGATGATGAAACTCTCTAGTTTGTGCTTGTGGTGTGTTGCAGTGTGGCTCGCTTTGCTCGCAATACGACAGACAATTTACAGTCCAGCAAAAAAGAGTACCTAGACAAAAAATGAGGGCGCCACTTTGTATGAAATTTCATAATTAAATGGCAACATTGACTATGAATGGCAACAATTTAGTATGTTTTTTTTAGTTCCATTTATTTAATGTCTACTCTTTTTTTGCTGGTCTTTACTATAAATTTAATGTCTACTCTTTTATTGCTGGACTTTACTTTATTTTTGGTGGTCTTGCAGGAATCCGTAGGATAATTTGTCGCATGCACTGATATAACATGTTGAAATAAATCTTTTTTACAAGCAAAGGTTTCACTGCAAATTTTACACACAAAAGTATTTTCACTTTTTTGTACTTGTTTGATTTTTTTTTCACTTTTGTGTACTTTTTTTAAATGTGCTATTAAATATGATTTAGTGCGAAACTTTTCATCACACAATGTGCAACCGACTGGTTTCTCGCCGGTATGTTTTCTAACATGCATTCTTAGATTGGTACGGCTGGCAAACTTCGCATCACACGTTTTACAAGCAAACGGTTTTTCACCTGTGTGAATTCTGATATGTTCTGTTAATTGACCAGAACTTCTAAACGTTTTAGCGCATATCTCGCATTGGAATGGTCTCCCACCTGTATGTACTCTGATATGGTAGTTCAAACCGGTGAGGCAATTAAACATTTTACCACACGTGTCGCATGCATACTGTTTCCCATTATGTTTGTCAACATGCCTTGTTAGACCTTGCTTCACTTTGAATTTATATCCACATATTTCACAAACGAACGGTCTATTATTTTCGTGTTTTGCGCCATGCCTCCTTAAAATCGATTTAGTTGAAAAAGCTTCGTCGCATATTGTACATGTGTATGGTTTTTCTTTTGTGTGTGTTCTGATATGTATAGTGTAACTGTTCTTATATTTAAACTGTTTGTTGCAGTATTCGCAAGCGTATGGTTTTACATCTCTGTGTGTTAAAGCATGCTTATTTAAAAGGTAGATGTGCGTAAACTTTTTATTGCACACTTCGCAAGCATATGCTTGATCACCTGTGTGCGTTGAGACATGAATTTCTAAAGTTCGTTTTGTTTTAAACGTTTTATCGCAGAATTCGCATGTATAGGACTCATCGTTTGTGTGTGTTGTTTTGATATGACGAGTTAAATTATCTCTCAACTTACAAGCATAAGTTTTGTTTTGTTGTTTTTCTCCTGAGTGTATTACGGCATGACTTAGTAATCTGTTTAAACACGAGAATTTTTTATCGCACAACTGACATCCGTATGGTTTTGTGTGTATTTTGAAATGACGTATCAGACGTTCCTTGGTTGTACCGATAAAAGAACAAGTGTCACAGATATATCTATTCGAAGACAAGTGAGCTTTTAAATGTAATTTAAATGACTTTATATCTTTGGTAGTGAACTTGCATGAATTACACGAGTGAACTTTAATAGGAAGTGTATCTACAGAATTAACTTTAGATAGTTTAGATTGAATACGAGCGCTGGCACGTTTCCTCGTAATAGATTCGTAGTTCTTGCTTTTTTCGAGAATTTCCCTGTTTATTCCACGGGCGGCGGCGCTGGGCGTAAGCGGATGTGTTTCTTCTTTCGAATCCAGCTCATTTCTCGAAGTACCTTTTAACAGAAAACTGCGCTTAAAAATGAATCTAATTTAATGTTATCATGGTAACTTCAGATTGAAAACTACCTATATCCCATATTATTACTAAAAAAAAAATGCGTTTATACTTGGAGTTAGAGCTGGAACAAATTATGGTTCAAAAACGTCCCTTTTAAAAGCAAAGGGGTATATCTTTGGTCAATCTTATTTTATCTATCTTACACATCCGAAACTGCTGTCTCCCGACGAGCAGCCCGAGACAACTCCAATAAGTCAATATTGACAGCTGTCAAAATCATGCTTTTTATTTGACAAAAGGTCTGTTTTTATTTCTCGACACCTATTTTAGTACAGTACGGAATTTTTAGCTGTCAAAATTGGCTCATTGCACTGTCTGTCTGTCGTGGGAATTCGCTAACACCTTCTAAACCACGCAACGGATTTTGATGCGTTTTTGTTTTGTATGAGGTAGAATAATTCAAGAGAATAGTTTATACGGGGGAAAAGGAAGGGAAGAATCATATGACGTTCTGTATCAGATTTTGCTGTTTTGATATTTTTGTACTGTAACCTGTAATTACTAAATAAAATACTTTTATGCTGGAACAACCACTTTTTATTACCAAACTTCAATAACAACAGAGAAAACTGCTGTCTTTTGTTTTATATGCGTTGTTCGAACAAAATTCAGATGTTTTCCGACCGCCCATACAAAGTCAGTCAGCTGATCGTGAATTTTGTATGGGAGGTCGTAATTTTTTTTTCGTTTCCCACCATTGGTTCCATAGTAAAAGTTATTCAGTTTGATGGTCTGATCATGCCTGCCAAGTTTTCGGTACACCGTCCCTAACACCCTGTGAACACGTATAACATAAAACATGCGGGAAAACGTCTTCTTCCCGCGGGAAAAAGAGTTACAGCGGGATAACCACGATTTTTTTAGCAATTGTAATACTAGCCACACTCAACTATACATTCCATTGCCATTGTGACTTTTTACATACCAAAAACACGTCTGACCCGGCTAGTCAGAAGACGTGGGTTCGAATCCCATCAGTGGCGTGATTTTTTTCCACTTGCTTCGTTTGTATTAACTTTGTAACTAAAAACTGTCAGCAGGATACGAAACGAAACTACCAAAACCACCCTACTGACATGCCAATACGACACTCAACTGAGATGATTATTTATTTAGCAGACTTCGGGCCTCCATGTACCTAAACTATCATAAATAGAAAATGAGAACATTAAAAAAAAGCCATTTTCAATTTCCACAACGTTGCTATACTCTTACTTTTAATTGTCATGAATTGTAATTTGTTATTTGATATTATATTAGGGGCAAATGTATGCTTTATTAAAATATTAAAATTGTGACATAAATGTAAAAGTTGTGATATAATAGTTGTAAAAGTTGTGATAAACCATACCATAAAATTGTGATAGATATATTATAGTTAAAATATTTAAATAAAATCATAAATTAATGTAGTAATTAGAAAGACATTGCATGTATATCAATTAATTCATTTTAAAATCGGTAATATAATTAATTTTAAGTCGGTTTTATAATATAATTAAAATAATTTATGGAAATTGCTGTGCCCTTGCAGGGCGTCACATGTATACCTAGTTTATTTAAGTACCTAACATCTTTGTAATGATTTAATGTGACTTGCAATAAATAAACTGAAACTGCTCTTGGAACGGCAATCCACAGTCCCGGGTTCAAGTCCCGGCGGTCGCTGGTGAATTTTTCAGTTTTCTAATTTTCAATTTATGAGAATAATATTGCGATGTGAGTGCATTAAAAATACATACATAACTAAAATTTCGCTTAAGTATTAGTTCTTTTTTTCTTATTCACTTTAGATCTAGAATCTAGTACTAAACTAAAATGCAATAAATTAAGGGGCAAGTTCCACAGAAAAGACGCGCAAGATGACATCTGTCAGATAAGTCGTTATCGATAGGACGCGCGTCAACCGTGTGTAGCTTTGTTTCTTATAATTCATAATTTATTTATTGCAGTTAACAGGTCTTCTGTGTCATATATTTCTTACTCGTGATTCAGAACAACTTTTACTATGGGGTCACCTGAGAAATCATCAAAAATTTTTGGGTGTTCCATATATTTTTGCCGAGTAGGTATGATTTTTTGTTATGGAACATCAAATTTTTTTTTGCGATTTCGCAGGGGTGGCCCCATAGTAAAAGTTGTTCAGAATCACGAGTAGAAACACCCTGCAAAGTTTGCGCACTGACTAAAAAATAACCCCGTATGGATACGATTTCAAGCGTCGCGATGTCGCACGTCCCACGTCTCCGACGATCACTTGTATGACAGATGCCATCTTACATTTTTGGAAAACTTGCAAAATTTTCACCGCAGGCAGGACCCGAACCCGCGACCCTCGGCATCAGTACCGCCGTCGCCCTAACCAATTGGGCTACCGCGGTTCCAATCGAGCCCGCGAATTAAGCAAGTATATCTTGTCCACTATCGCGTGGATGGGCTCCATCTACCGGGATAGTTTTGCAACTAATTCCCAGCGACAAATTCATTCTTTACAGATTGAATATAGCCGTCTAAGCGGGTACGGTCAAATATCACCCGAAAGCTGTTTTTCCGGCACAGTTGATGCCGCTTTGCTCAGTGATACTAGGCACCATTGTGAATGATTCCATCCGAGGAAATGAAAAATCCATCCACTGGATTTCAAGATGGCGGACCTTCGTTTTTTTGTATGGCACTAAAAAAATAATTCTTCTGGAGCCCAACGTGTGGGGTATCAAATGAAAAGGCTAGACGAGACGATTTCAAAAATATATCGTTTTATTACATCTCAGTTGCCCTCTTAGAAAAAAATCCTTTTACATTTTTAAAAGTAGTCATAATGCTAAGTTTGAGGTCCAGTAGGTACAAAATGGCTGACATATAGTTTCATAAAAGTGCCAAATGATCCACCATATCCTTAACTCTAACGTGACGAAAGGAATTTTGAAAATAATTAGATTTAATGTATATTTTGCAATGGAAAGTAGATCATTGGGAACTGCAGTAGGTTAGTAAGAACTGCTTGTGCGCCTCCATAAATGTTTAAGGTGCAATTCTCATCATGATTGCTTTTACACTTAAAGCTAGATTATGATGTGCCGGATCATTTCGAATCTTCGGGCATGGTTGTGCCCCCGCCAAGTTGAGTAAAAAGTGGCTTTGCCGTACCATTTTTCTCTTAAAGCAGTTTCGGCCAAAGTTGAGACCCCTTTACGATATGTTGGATAAAAATAGAAATATTTAATTTAGCAGATATAGAAGCTCTAAATGGAGTAAAATACTTAAGTTAGTGCCATACAAAAAAAACGAAGGTCCGCCATCTTGAAATCCAGTGGATGGATTTTTCATTTCCTCGGATGGAATCATTCCTAGTATCACTGAACTGAGCAAAGCGGCATCAACTGTGCCGGCAAAACAGTATTTTTTTGCTAAGGACCATGACTAAAAGCGATGAAAATTTTACATCTCACGCCTACTCTTGGAGCTGGCGCCTAATTTACTCACTTGCCAAAACGCGCTTTTTAGTTCGCTATTGTAAATAGAATTATAATGAAATGTAGATACCTACTTTTTTATTCGAAGATGTAGGTAAGCGAATCACGAGATTAAGGTGGAGATGGGCTGGACATTTTGGCCAGAAGACAGGACGGACGGTGGACCACCAAAGCAGTCACGGAGTAGTTGCCAAGAGGAGCCAAAAAACCAGTGGGTAGACCATCAGCCCGTTGGTCAGATGACATCACCAAATTGACCGGGTCTAAATGGATGAGATTAGCACAGGACCGTGAGGAGTAGCGCAACAGAGAAGAGGCCTATATATCCTGCAGTGGGTGGATGTGGGATGATGACTTATTTTATTCAAGATATATTACGAGATAAAGATAGATTACGGGGAGTTAAAGAAAAATCGAAAACACATCTACAATATTTTTAATGTTACTTTATACTAAGTGACAATTTATTACATCACCATAATTATGAATTAAGAACAACAATTTATATACAATTTACGCGATGAAAAACTATTGATAGGTAGGTACCGAATCCTCGGGACGGGCTAGTGAAAAAGGTCAACTTTCCCCAAAGAATTATTAAATACTCCGCTACACTAGACATAATAATAAATCAAATTTGAAATATCTTCTTTATTTGCAATTAATTTATTTATTTTCGCTTGCCAAAATTTGAAGGTTTTTCTTCGGATGTGCTATTGCAATATGTTGGTTCACATCTTTACGACGGGCAAACGTGTCAGTGCAAAACTCACACGTATACGGTTTTTCACCTTTGTGCATTTTTTGCACATGTCTAGTTAAATATGCCGAATTCCGAAACTTTTCATCACATAATCTGCAACTGATGGTTTTCTCATCCGTGTGCTTTTTTAGATGCGATCTTAAGTTACTAGGATCGGAAAACTTTGCATCACACATCTTACAAGCAAATGGTTTTTCACCCGTATGTAGTCTGGTGTGATGTAATAAATTACTTCGATGTCTAAATTTTTTATCACATACTTATCTTACAAACATAAGGTTTTTCACCTGTATGCACTTTGCCGTGCCTTTTTAACAGAGCATTGGTATAAAACTTTTTATCACACATCTTACAATGGTAGCGTTTATCGTCTGTGTGTATTATAATATGTTTTTTTAAATCACCACGACTTTTAAACTTATGTCCGCACGTTTCACACTCACAAGGTCTTTCGTCTGTGTGTGTTATGGCATGTGCTTTTAAGGCATACTTAACTGTAAACCTTTCATCACACAGCTCACAAACAAATCGCTTTTCACTGTGGATTAAGACATGCCTTTTGAGATGAAACTTAATTGAAAACTGTTTATTACATGTTTCACAAGCATACGGTTTTTCAGTTGTGTGTGCTCTACTAATATGGCGTCTTAATTTATTCTTTGTCATATATTTTTGGTTGCAAATGTCACAAGTCCATAAATAATCGCACGTATGTACTTTCAGATGTTTGTTTAAATATTTTCTATGGTAATACTTCTTATCACACTTCGGACATGCCAAAGATTTTTCTTTTGTGCTTAAATTCACATGTTCTGACCTTTCAATGAGTAAGTTTTTCTTACATTCATTAGGATCATAGCTGTTTTCATCTTCGTAGGTGCTCGGTGCGCTTTTACCTTCTTCTTTCTTCACTTTTAGCTCGTCGCTCGCTGATGTACCTTTTAATAAAAAAAAAACACCAATTTTACTGAACTTCATGCCACACGTATGCCACACGTATGATACATTTTATTCTTTATTATAAAACTATAGGTTTTACCCACTGCTTACTGTTTTACCGTGGGAATGGGACAAACGTCAAAAAGACGGCTGTTTCTTATAACATAAGAATAAATAATAACACTACCGTGCTTATAACAAGATTTCCTTTTGGAAAGGTTGGTCCGTAAGACGCATGTAAACATTAAGTGGGGCCACCTCAATCTTTATTGTAAGTAAATAGTCCAGTTTCTTAACGGTTTCATACAAAAAGTCAAATTTCAAATTTGACCCATTTAAGAGGCGAATTAAACTTTAATTTTATTACATGTATTTCATAGCTTGCGCAGTATAATAATTTGAACGAAATTTCCGCGACATTTATCAAAGGAATATAAAGTTGTTTTTCTCCATTAAGTAATTAAAAGTAATAATAAATTTTTGTAGTACAGATGCAGTACAGATGCCAGTGGCCTATACAGCTTCAGATCGTGGTGGGAGGCTATCATAGCACATGACTACTATCGCTAAACTGCACCACTCGGGCAGAATATGCGAACAAAGTGACCTTAATATTTTAGCTTTAGCTTATAGCTAGCTTAACAAAAAAAATAAACCGGCCAAGAGCGTGTCAGACACGCCCACAAATAGGGTTTCGTAGTCAACGTTAAAATATCAGGTTTTTTAGCATTACAAACTTAATTTGTTGCTGGTTTGTTAGCAGCAGTATGATGACCAACCGCAAATAGAAAAACTCAATTTTTTCTGAAACCTTTAAAGGTACAATATTCGTTATAGTTTTCATTGTAACTTCAGATTGTAAGCTATATTCCGTATTTATTTCAAATTTTTAGCGTTTATACTTTAGAAGTTACAGCTGGAACAAGTTATGGGTCAAAAACGCCCTTTTTAAAAGCAAATATCTCGTGACAGAAACATTTTAGTGACTTTGTTTCAAAGAAACCTCACCTTAGTTTTAAAAAACCTATTCAACGATACCCTACTCAATATTGCAGAAGAAAAAAAAAATTTTTGCCCCCCTTTCACTTGTATGGGAGGGGGTCCAAAAAACATTTAAAATATTTTTTTCTTAACATTTCTATATTTGGGTCAACACGATCTATCTTCTCACCAAATTTCATGTCGATAGCTTTAAAACTGACGAAGATATGAGGGCGCGGCATACAGACAGACAGACAGACAGACAGACAGACAGACAGACATGACGAAACTATAAGGGTTTCTAGTAGACTACGAAACCCTAAAAAAGAGAGAAGCCTTATCCTCAGAAGATTATAATATTTTCGCTAAATTACAATCACTCGAAATATTGTAAGACATACACACGGATTACAATTTAACGTATAATTTTTCAATAGATTACAATATTATGATTATGAAGAAAAACGGTAAAATTGACTACTCGAGTTCTGAATGGGAGAATGTCATACGTACGTACATATCGCGCCGCTTTGTGTATTTGACAGCTGATCACCATTTCGATGGGTTTGGGTTTACGTTGTTATGTAAGTGTTATTTAGTAGTATATTTAAGTTTATTTTAATTATATAATCGTAGTCTATTGTTATTTATACTATATGCTGGTTAACTGTTTACCTAAGACACAGGAATAGGGTAAAAGCCCCGATGACCCCAAAAACTACCGGCCCATATCACTTTTATGTACTACATACAAACTCTTTGAGAGAGTACTGCTAGCGCGTCTGACACCTAAGATCGAAGATTCGTTGCCGGTCGAACAGGCAGGTTTTAGACCTGGCAGAGGTTGCTGCGATCAAGTTCTGTCTCTTACCACCCACATTGAGACGGGCTACCAAAATAAGCTGAAAACCACTGCTGCGTTCATCGATCTCAGCTCCGCTTTTGACACCGTATGGAAGCAGGGACTGCTGTTGAAAATCGTTAAAATATTTAAATGCGAACACACATACAGACTGTTTGATGCCATACTATCAAACCGGGTATTCCGTGTGTCCATCAATGGCATGCAAAGCGCTACTAAAGTGCTAAACAACGGAGTTCCCCAGGGGTCTGTACTAGCTCCCACGATGTTTAACATATACCTGAGTGATATACCCAAGACCGAGGGCCGCTCTTTTATGTACGCGGACGACATAGCTGTCACGACCCAAGCTTCAACTATACTTGCAGCGGAGGTGGTGCTGCAACGCGACATCACCAAATACGAAAATTACTTTCACTACTGGGGCCTGAAACCCAACCCTAACAAGACCGTTTGTACTACCTTCCACCTCAACAATCAGCAGGCAAACGTCGAGGCCAAGGTTTGTTTCTGCAATGAAGTTGTCAAACATGATCCTTGCCCCGTGTATCTCGGAGTGACACTAGACAGAACCCTCACATACAGAGAGCACCTGAACAAGGTAAAAATGAAACTAAAATCCCGAAACAACCTTCTTTCGAAACTAGCCTCTACCTCGTGGGGATGTCGAGCGGGAACACTGCAAAGTTCGGCTATGGCGTTGGTGTATAGCGTCGCGGAATACTGTTGCCCCGTATGGGCTGGTAGTCATCATACCGGCCTTGTAGATACGGAACTCAATAGCATCATGAGGCTGGTCTCTGGAACTGTGAAACTAACCCATTCTGCATGGCTGCCAGTTCTGAGTCACATTGCACCACCGAAGCTTCGAAGAGAATGTGCAATAATGCGGGAATACACTAGACTGGAACAATACCCCGATCTCCCCATTAACCAGGACCTCCCGACAGGGAGCCTAGACCTAAGGCTTAAATCTCGCAACCCTTTTGGGCACAAAAAATGTTTGATTCCGAAGCTGATCTTAGCGCAGTGGAAGCAAATTAAAGTTATCTTAAAATCTAAAACTAAATGGTCGATCAGCCTCGGAACAACACTTGACTACGATTCGTAGTGCTCTTTACTATAGCTAAATAAAATAAATTTAATGAGAGAATTCTGCTCCGGAAAGTTTCCGGCCGAGAAATTCTTGTTTCCAAAATCTACTTAAACAGGGCCCAGCAACGAATTGCTTACCGAGCGAACGATGACGCCGTCGTTTCCTTGTAAGTCTAGTTTTTGACAGGAAAAATAGGTATCAGGTTTGAGGAAGACTTTTGGATTGGGACTTAGGTACTAGACTTACTGCACCCGGGCACCAGCTCGTGTGGCACTCCGTCCCTCCGACAGTTTTGGCTTCACCTCAGTTCATCACTCCACCATTCACCAGTTCACAGTTCGACATCAACAATGTTTTCAACACAAAAACAACTAAAGATTCCTCTCCGAATGAGGAATCGGCCCCGTTGGCCCCCAATCAAGAAAACAATCAAAAAATATATGGCTATCGGCAGCCGCGACGCGAGCGACGACTCAAAGTGAGGTTATGTTACCGGCGACCACGTTGGCCTCAATCAAAAACCAAGCTTCACAGCCTGGCTCACCGCCGCAAGGTTGCTTGCCTATCGGTCTTCTACAGATTGTACTTCGGAGAGTGTGCGCGTGAGCTGCATGAGCTCATACCACCGTCTCCTTTCTTCCATCGGACATCCAGACGCACGGCCGGCTACCATCCGTTCTTAGTTGATATACCCACATTACGCACTAAGCGCTTCAAATCATCTTTCATTATGCGCACGGCTAAAGAATGGAATTCCCTGCCTGCGTCTGTATTTCCGAGTGCATATAACCTGAATCTCTTTAAGTCTAGAGTGAATAGGCATCTTCTGGGCAAGCTCGCTCCACCGTAGATCCCATCTCTGCTCTAGGGTAAGATTGGGGTCAAGAGTAAGCCCATCATAGATAAAAAAAAAAAAAAAAAAACAGCTCTGCGACTGAAGAGTGACAACAGGTCAATGGAGGAAAAATGGAGAGATATGTGGAAGACTGACTCTGCACCGAACAAACATCTTATCAGCGATCCAACTAGCTGCGTGCCGGGTTTCAATCTCCCTCGACCGGTGTGGAGCAAGCTCAATCGATTTAGGACGGGCCAAGGACGCTGCAAATTCCTGATGCATCGTTGGGGTTACTGCTCTGATCCACATTGTGGCTGCGGTGAGGTGCAGGACATGAGCCACTTACTGCAGAATTGCCCAGTCTGGTCGGTGCCTGGGATGGACCTTCACAAATTGAACTCTGCTGATGACGACGCCGTAAAATGGCTAAACAACTTACTATCTTTGTGACATTTTGCTGTAAAAACAACTGTACGATAAATAAAATAAAATACAGGAATAACTATTCTTAGTTTAGGAAACAGTTTAGCCTCGTAATTGTTTTTGTATAGAATTACCTACCTGTTAGTATTTATGTTTATTTAATAAAGAATATTGATATTTGTTTTTTAGGGTTTCGTAGTCTACTAGAAACCCTTATAGTTTCGTCATGTCTGTCTGTCTGTCTGTCTGTCTGTCTGTCTGTCTGTCTGTATGCCGCGCCCTCATATCTTCGTCAGTTTTAGAGCTATCGACATGAAATTTGGTGAGAAGATAGACCGTGTTGACCCAAATATAGAAATGTTAAGAAAAAAATATTTTAAATGTTTTTTGGACCCCCTCCCATACAAGTGAAAGGGGGGCAAAAAAAAATTTTTTCTTCTGTAATATTGAGTAGGATGTCGTTGAATAGGCCTTTTAAAACTAAGATGAGGTTTCTTTGAAACAAAGTCACTAAAATGTTTCTGTCACGAGATATTTAC
This sequence comes from Phthorimaea operculella, assembly GCA_024500475.1. Classification (NCBI taxonomy): domain Eukaryota; kingdom Metazoa; phylum Arthropoda; class Insecta; order Lepidoptera; family Gelechiidae; genus Phthorimaea; species Phthorimaea operculella. The sequence continues at coordinate 82,369 of JANFCV010000324.1, read as the reverse complement.
TTTTAAAAAGGGCGTTTATGACCCATAATTTGTTCCAGCTGTAACTTCTAAAGTATTAAAGCTAAAAATTTTAAATAAATATGGAATATAGCTTACAATCTGAAGTTACAATGAAAACTATAACAGATATTGTACCCTTAAAGGTTTCAGAAAAAATTGAGTTTTTCTATTTGCGGTTGGTCATCATACTGCTGCTAACAAACCAGCAACAAATTAAGTTTGTAGTGCTGAAAAACCTGATATTTAAACGTTGACTGCGAAACCCTATTTGTGGGCGTGTCTGACACGCTCTTGGCCGGTTTTTTTTTTATGATCTTGTTTGTAGTTAGTGTCATAGAGGGATTATCCTAGATTCCGAAACTGGTCTTAACTCAATACCCCACTACTGGACCCTTTTTGCGCGGACGCCCACATACAAGGTGTTCCAAAGGAAATACATTAAATTGGAGACGTTGTGTAGACCATTGTACTGAACAATTTCCATTATGGCACTAAGTTTTAATTCATTTAATATATTGGATCAATTTTGTAATTTAAGTAACACTACAACATCGGAATGTAGATCTAAATTATTCCACTGGCTTAGTGACTTCGACCATATAGGTATCGAAAACTTTCTAGATGATGTCTTACACAATTTTTGACACACATACGCACACACACACACACCACACACACACACACACACACATATTATTTTTCTTTATCTTTTTTCTTATTTTTGTACTTTCTGTCAATGCTACTTTTATTCACCTTTGTAACATCTAAAGACTGCTCTTACGACTTTTATTTTTGTTTGTGATTGTTGAATGTGAGCAACCCTGTCTCCCAAGATACAGGTATTAAACCTAGTTTGGGAGAAAGAGTTACAACAATGTTAATCATTTTGACCATTGTACCTATAAATGTATCCCGCATGTGTATCATAGGTGAAATAAACTATTCTTTATTCTTAACAATTAAGAAGATGAAATTTTCATACATAGTAAATGCCTACATTTACTACAAACATTATGTAATACCCCTTATCCAAGATTGCAACCTTGCAATTTTAACTTGTTGGAATTTAATCTTCGAAAAAGTTTGGAACATAGTTGTCTATGTTTTAAATTTAAACGAAAACTTAAGATAAAAGATCTTTTTCGTGCTGTCAACTTTATTTTATTGCCGCCTCAAACTAAAAACTTCTTTTGACTTAAAGCACCCATAGAGACGCAAAGACAAAGGGCCAATCAGAGAACCCAGTAGAGTCTGTAGTGTCAGTTTTTGACGAACATGACATTTGACCTTGGTCTACGCCACGACTGTTGCCTTGGCAACTAAATTACCGCCAAAACCGTTGCCTTGGCAACAGTTGTGGCCACTTGTGGCGGTAATTTCAAAAGTTTTTCCAAGACGGCAACATGACATAAATAAATGTACTACGTAAATTTATGAGAATAATATTGCGCTGTGAGTGCATTAAAAATTCCAATACATTACTAAAATTTCGCTTAAGGTAGATCGTTTTCCATACAAAATTTAAATGGAGTTACGTCTTTAAATGAGACAAAATTATGATTAAAAAACTTGATGGGAAGTCCCGTGCTTTTATAACATTTTCGCAAAATAAAACAAATAATTTTTTAACCATCAGATTTCTCTGTAAAACCGTGTCGCCACTTAATGAACATAGATGGAGCTACAACTGCAATAAACACGTTTAATTTTTTTGTGGAGAAAATACTTGATATTTTTTTACGTTAAGCAGTTTTGCGATATATTTACGTGTGCCTTCCTCATCTCACATAAAGATTTTTTGATAAAATTGTTGTTTAGCTCATATGTAACTCGGTTGAAGTTCAGATTTTAGTTTGTATGACGTAACGATCCCCCTTAAGTATTAGTTTTTTTTTCTTTAGGTCTAGAATCTAGTACTAAACTAAGATGTAATAAATTAAGGGGCAAGTTCCACAGAAAAGTCGCGCAAGATGACATCTGTCAGATAAGTCGATCGTTATCGATAGGATGCGCGTCAACCGTGTGTATAGTAGGATTTTTATTCAGATAGACTAAACTGACGTTTGGTGGGTTGCCACGTTTTTGTATTTTAAAGTAATAAAAAAGTAGTGTTGTACCCAAATGATCAAGTTATGTGATTCAAAGATTGTGATTGAATCTTTATGAAAATAAATTTACTTTATTTCAATTTTCAATATTAAATTGGCCTATAAGACAAACATACTATGTGTATAACAAACTAACTTCACATTTATTTCCTGTCTGACGAAATTTTTATTTGAAAGCTAAATAGAACATAACTAGTAACAGTCTGATATCATTAATGTGAATTTATTGAACAGTACCTATATTTAAAATTTCAATATTATTTATTTTTGTATTCTATAAACTAAACGAAAACTTTGCATATACGTAAGGCGTAACGTATATCATGGGACAACAGTTCAATGAATAAAATGAATGAGTCAAACCACAACACTAGCCTGATGCTTGCAACATTTTAAAAACAAAAGGTCGATCTCAGCTGTCAGTTTAGTCTATCTGAATAAAAATCAGACTATAGCTTTGTTTCTTCTGTGTCATAAATTTTATATGGAAACGGTTTCAAGCGTCGCGATGTCGCATGTCCGACGATCACTTGTATGACAAATGCCATCTTACGCGCTTTTTAGTTCGATAATTTAAATAGAATTATAATGAAATGTAGATACCTATTTTTTTATTAGAAGATGTAGGTAAGCGAATCACTAGTAGTCCCGTAAGTTAGCCGAAAATACTTCGGATTGTCATACCGGTACCAAATTTTAGTATGTTAATAAACATGACATAAACTATAGAAAACCACCGGGAGACAAGCTGATGGGGGCTTGTCTCCCGCAGAAATGACGTCATCAAGATGGCGGCCGCCACATTTAGAAAACTGCAAATTATTTGAAAATCATAAGTTGCATTGTCATGTGCATGGTATCAAATGAAAGATAATTAATTGTTCTACATATTTGTCTTGAACTACGACCAGGCACATGGCATAATTTCGTAATTAAAAGATTTTATGTAAAAAAAAACAGCAAATAATTTATTTGTGTGGCTATAGAATTCAAAATATTCATTTTTAACAAAAGTGACGTAGAAGAAAAGTAACGCTCAATGCAATAGCTAAAAAGTTCTAAAAGCAATTTATTGTTTGAATAAAGAGACCTTAAGTTACACTGATTTGAGTACAACGCTGTCTCTTTCCGCGCCACTACTTTTTGTTGTATATGCACGTGTATGGTGTCAAATGAAAGGTTTTTAATTGTTCTGCATTATTATTCTGTAGCACAACCATCTACATGGCATAGTTACAAAAATTTAAAAACTTTGAAAACTATTTTTGTCGGGTTATAGAAACTAAAATAATACTTACTTACTCCACTGGCTAAGCGACCTGAAGTGGATCTTGGCTTCCGATACAACTGCACGCCACACTTTCCTGTTCTGCGCAGTTTGCTTCCAATCAGGCTTTTGGAGTGAGTGCAGGTCCTTCAGAATTTCGTCAGTCCAGCGATATCTAAGTCATCCGACAGGAACTCCGAAACAGGTTTGAGGGTTTGGAGGTCTAAAAATGCATTGAAAAAAACCTGGGAAATTTCCGAATCCGAGACGCATTCTCTCTCTCTTCGTGTGGGACACCTAGTCGTTCAACGACCCGATGAGTGAGACACATTAAAGAGAAGAGACTTAAGATCTTAGGGAGAAAGAAACGACACTGAAAGAGAAAATGGTGGACACAATGATGCGATATACATATAGCAGAAAGGAGAAATTACAAAATCTTAGCGGAAGATAAAGAGTGCTACGATAAAGTACACACAAGAAGCAAGATTACTATAAGAAATGCGAAAAGACACCACCTAGAACGCAAAGTTGGAGAAATAAAGACACTAATTAGATCAAGTAAAATTCGCAAATTTTATCAGGAAATAAGATGTCGTCAGTCCAGCGTTATCCAGGTTGTCCGAAAGAACGCTTGCCCGTCGGCCGACCCCTTCCATCTGCTCGACGTGGCCAAGCCAGCTAGTGCAGTCTATGGGCTTCACTCTCCCCGATGATGTTGGGCTCATAGACTAATTTCCTCTATCTCCCTGTTTTTCTAATTCTAAGAGTTCCATGCTCATTCTGAGTTGGTACTAGGATTTTCCGTAGTGTTTTCCTATATTAAGAGCTTTTCTTCCTCCGTCAAGGATAACGCCCATGTTTCGCATCCGTACATTATTAGACCTTAAGGTAAGGTCTTATGACGGTCTTGTAAATACGAACCCTTGTTATCTTACAAGTTTCGATGTCAACATGTTGTGCAGGGCTGCTGAGTACCTTTGGGCATTCTGGACGCGGATGTTGATTTCGTCTTACCTCTGATTTGTGCCAGTTACTGTGCGTGCAACCAAGGTAGGTACTTAAATTTGTTCACCCCTTTGTAGGAGGTGTCATTGGCTATAAGGTTTTTTCTCTTAGTCTTGGCGCTCTTGAACCTTCTTATGTGGAGGTACTCTGTCTTGTCATGGGTTACCGTGGGACTTTCTTTTCTTCCTTCTTCCTCCAGTGTACTGGCCATTGCTCTCACGTCTGCAGCTCTTCTACCTATTAGGGCGAGGTCGTCGGCATAACCTATTATTTTATGCGTTTCGTTTAACTCCACTCCATCAACTAACTTTTTGGACCACGTGTTTGAGCATCAAGTTAAACAACATAGGTGATAGCGCTCCACTCTTTTGGCATATTTTCTTCCCCCTAGCGTAACAATATTCTTATTTGCGACTGTAGTGCTCCTCTGCCATACTTCCACAGTTCTCCCGGAACGTCGTCAATCCCTGGACATTTGGTGTTCTTCAGATGCATAATAGCTTTCCGCACTTCCTCACAGGTAGGCGTTTTTCTACATCGGCTTCACATATATCTCTCTGATTTAGACCGAAAACTACCAGCGAGCAATTAAGCAGGGCTTTAAATACTTGTACCATTAATTTTTCTGCTTCTCCGGGTCAGAAACAAGGTTTCCTTCGTCATTTTCAAGAAAATGAGCGACGGGCTGGTATCATTTCTTGACAAAGTCTATTTCCTGATAAAATTTGCGAATTTCACTTGATCTAATTGGTGTCTTTATTTCTCCAACTTAGCGTTCTAGGTGGTGTCTTTTTGCATTTCTTAATGTATTCTTGCATCTTTTGTGCACTTTATCGTACCTTTACCACCTTTATCTTGTTCCGCTAGGGTTTTGTGATTTCTCCTTCCTTCTACACCTATGTCGCAACATTGTGTCCACCATTTTCTCTTTCAGTGTCGTTTCTTTCTCTCTAAGATCTTAAGTCTCACATCTCTAATGTGTCTCATCGGGTCGTTGAACGACTCGGTGTCCCACACGAAGAGAGAGAGAATGTGTCTCGGGTTCGGAAATTTCCCAGGTATTTTCAATGCATTTTAGACCTCCAAACCCTCAAACCTGTTTCGGAGTTCCTGTCGGACGACTTAGATATCGCTGGAGTCGCTAGACTGACGAAATTCTGAAGAACCTGCACTCACTCCAAAAGCCTGATTGGAAGCAAACTGCGCAGAACAGGGAAGTGTGGCGTGCAGTTATATCGGAGGCCAAGATCCACTTCGGATCGCTGAGTCAGTGGAGTAAGTAAGTATTATTTTAGCTTCTATAACCCGACAAAAAGTTTCCAAAGTTTTTAATTTTTTGTAACTATGCTATGTAGCTTCAGAAGAATAATGCAGAACAATTAATAACCTTTCATTTGACACCATACACGTGCATATACAACAAAAAGTAGTGGCGCGGAAAGAGACAGCGTTGTACTCAAATCAGAGTAACTTAAGGTCTCTTTATTCAAACAATAAATTGCTTTTAGAACTTTTTAGCTATTGCATTGAGCGTTACTTTTCTCCTACGTCACTTTTGCAAAAAAATAATGTTTTGGATTCTTTAGCCACACAAATAAATAATTTGCTGTTTTTTTTTTACATAAAGTCTTTTAATTACGAAATTATGCTATGGACCTGGTCGTAGTTCAAGACAAATATGTAGATTAATTAATTAGCTTTCATTTGATACCATGCACATGACAATGCAACTTATGTTTTTCAAATAATTTGCAGTTTTCTAAATGTGGCGGCCGCCATCTTGATGACGTCATTTCTGCGGGAGACAAGCCCCCATCAGCTTGTCTCCCGGTGGTTTTCTATAGTTTATGTCATGTTTATTAACATACTAAAATTTGGTACCGGTATGACAATCCGAAGTATTTTGATTAAATTCGGGATTAACTTACGCCGCTATAGATTAAGGTGGAGATGGGCTGGAAATTTTGGCCAGAAGACAGGACGGACGGTGGACCACCAAAGCAGTCACGGAGTAGTTGCCAAGAGGAGCCAAAAAACCAGTGGGTAGACCATCAGCCCGTTGGTCAGATGACATCATCAAATTGACCGGGTCTAAATGGATGAGATTACCACAGGACCGTGAGGAGTAGCGCAACAGAGAAGAGGCCTATACCCTGCATTGGGTGGATGTGGGCTGATGATGATGATGACATTTTTATTCAAGATAGCTGGTGCCCGCGAACTTCGTTTCGCCAAGAGAAGTTTATGAGCCAACAGAAGCGGCACATCATGCAAAACAACTTTTTCAATACAGATTTTTTTCGTGTCTCTTAAAGTTTTGCGAAGCTCTTGGTGTTCCGTCAGGTAAGCAGACAGACAGGTCCTCCAGTGCTAATATAAGGGTTCTCTCACTAATCATAAAATATAATCAGAACGTTTATCTTCCACCATACCAAACATCAAAAAATATCGCCAACTTTTTGAGTGATTCATGCACAATTAGGTATACCACACAGACAGATTGACTTCTTCATCTTCCTTGCAGCTTCTCATTTTGGGTGGTGTTTGCTCTTTTAATTTTTTGGCGCCATAAGGTTGTTTCTGGGGTTGTCGGGTCAGGTAGGTCTTCTTTTTCCGTGAGGTTGGTCACACACACTAACAGATTACATTTTCAAAAATAGGTAGTGTGATATTGATATTGATTGTTTACTTATTTTAATACCCGCCCACATTATTTTTAGGGTTCCGTACCCAAAGTCTACCCTATTACTGAGACTTCGCTTTGCTGTCTGTCGGTTACCAGGCTTATCTCTATCTCATATTCCTTAATTGTAAGACAGTAAAAATTTAAAAATATTACAGACTAGCTGGTGCCCGCGAACTTTGTCTCGCCAAGGGATGCTTGTGTGCCAACAGTCCAGAGCTAATAAAAGTTATCATAACTTATCTATCATCGATGTTGATCAAGACATTTGTGTGCAACCATTCTAAACATCAAAATACATCGCTAAGTTTTGAAGTGATAGATGCATGCACGATCTACGGCAGATGAAACGGACGTTACGTTCGTTTGAGCCTCCCATCGGTTCACACTACAGGTAGAATGACTTCTTTGCACCGCCTCACACAAGGTGGGGTGGGGTCTGCTCTCCAAATTTTTCTGCGCCATGGTCTTCTGTTTGGGGTTGTCGAGTAGGTATACGCAACCGGATTACCAATATAATTAGTAGAACTCCATTTTAAAATACCGAAATAAAATAAACAGAAAGTACCTAATTACTTACTACACTAACAAAAAAGTAATGCTTAATTAATTTTCTTTAAATAAGAAAAAGTAGCTTAAGTACCTACTTACTAACACTACGAAATATGAATCACAAAAGATGGTACTACACAGGTAATTTTATCCACTTAGGGTCACCCGTCACAGTAGTCGTGACAATAATACTCACTAATTTAGCTCTACATATTTAAATCAATTAATAAAAATTACTGCGTTTGTATTTACATTATTAAAGCACTAAGTAATTAAGTGGCTTATCATCACTATCCGTAATTAAGAATTTCAACACTGCAACCACTTCTCATTATATTTGGAGTTTGACCTCTACTCTCATGGGAGTCTCTACTCCACATGGGACAGTTTGAGATCCATCTCAAGAATGCCACTGCTTCTCCTGCTCCTGAGAAGAAAGGTCCTCTTGTTCCATGGGGTCGCTGAAACCAAGGATGAAAGGTTAACTGAGATTATTGCAAAAGTAATAGGTGACAAAATGCAGCTGTCCGAAATTACCAGTTCCGATCTGCAAGCCTGCCACAGGCTAGGTTCCTCTACATCGAAGACGCGTCCAGTACTCGTTAGGTTCTACATACTCTTTGAGCTTAAGTTATTATTATTTATTTATTATGATGCCTATATAGAATAGCATCAACCCCATTCTACCTGTTGGTGACGTAAAAAGCAACTAAAGAACGGGCAGCAACAAATTCGTGCTTCGTATTTGCACATAATCGAAAATAGAACCCAATGGAGAGCTCAAACGGTTTACATTGTACCAATAGTATTATCCTCTACTGGTATTATTCCTAAAACTCTACATAACAGCCAAAAAATCTTAAAAATCTATCCTCACCTTTATCACACTTCACAAAAAGCCGCAATACTCAAAAGTGTGAATTCAAGGTGTGATTTTGTCGTAATATCATCTTATTTTTCTTTCATTTGTGTGGTATTGGTATATAATGTAGTTGTGTGTGTGTATATATTTATAATGTTATATATTTTATATGTCGGAGTGTCATTAAAGAAGAGAGAGCACACGCACGCCACGCGCGTGTGCGTACACACGTAAAGGGGAAACAGGGGCGCAACTGCCGCCACCGACATCAGAATCGAGAAGCTTCTCATCAATGGCCGACTATCCATCACAACACAATCATCAACGAGATCACACCACTGTGTTACCTGGGCGTGTAACAACCGAAGTCAGGATAAAGACTACATCGTGGGCGTGTATTTCCAATATTCAACCAGCTCAACTAAGTGTGACACCCTCATCACAATCACCAATCATTATCTCAAACTCCTGGCATGATCAACCACATGCCATTCACATTGTAGTTTACTTCTATTAAGAAGGAAAGATTAGTACCAAAGTACGAAGGAAGACCTCTCTTGTTATTGGGAAATAGTATGGTTTCGTTATCAATAAACTCGTCAGGAACAGTACGACTGCTCGACGCATACGACAGAAGACGTATCGCCCCAATAATATCATGTGTCTCTATCATTCTCTATCTTCAATCATTATCAATCGCTTTGTAATAATCTCCATCACATCATATCTACCATCAACATCACTTTCTGAAATATCATGATCATCATATCACATTTTGCATCACAATTCCAACTTGACTGCCGTACTACTTTGATCGATTTTAGCACTGAATGTTTGACAACAACCCGTCTGCTTGTTTTATTTCACAACATCTAACTTAGCTGTTAGTAACTCACAAAAGGAACAACGTAAGAGACAATCTCATCGTTAGGAAAACACACGTAGTTGCTATGTAACAACATCATCAAATCTGACGCCTTCCTGGCTCGTTACAGTTTATCAGCTGCAAGGAAAACACATTACCGAGTAACATAACACACAAATGAATGCCAAACTATAAGGAAAGATTGGAAAGATCTCACCAAACTGGACTTCACAATCATTGTCCAAGGACACTTGTTCGCCGGTGCATTTTCATCATTTTTACTGCCGTTCTCAAGCGGCCCGCGCTGAACCGTGATCGCATACCGCTTCCAATCATTTTTGCCTCATCATGAGACCGATGAACATGATTTTCACAGCAAAACACAATAAATTAGCACTCCACAAAAACACAAACCACAGACTGTTTTACCGGGAACCATGAAAGTCGTGACAGTAACATTTTTCGATTTAAGAATTCTCACTAGGGATAGGCTAAAGCCCATACAGCCTTCAAAATCCATACAGCTATTCCGACATATATATAATGGTATATATTTTATTTATTTATTTAGATATAATTATTAGGTATATATTTCTAATTGTATTTTTTTTTGTTTTTGTTGCACTATCCCGCATCAACTTCTTTTTTTTGCCTACTCCTTTCTACCTGGTTGCCTGGAAGATATTGCTACTTGAGCAATAAGGCCGCCAATTGTACAATTGTTTAATTTCACTTTTTATTTTATACTGTTTTCCTTTTGTGCAATAAAGTATATTGTATTGTATTGTATTGTACGTGTTGCATTGCCAGGAAGCTCTTGACTACCTCCGTGACTACTGAGTCTTACAATGGCCTCTCCTTACTTGGCTAAGTAAGGCCCATGAGACAGCGAAGAATTTCTCTGAAAAAGAGATAATCTTAAGATAGGTACACATAACAATAATAAATTATTGTGTCGTGTGATGCCTGTATAGAATAGCATCACCTCCATTCTACCTGTTAGTGTCGTAAAAAGCAACTAAAGAACGGGCAGCAACGTTCCTTGTAATGCAACATCTTGAACTGCGCTGCAAGCGAAGTGTGGTGGTTCATGTCCAGCGGCGGACTGTTGTGGCTGATAGGGTTATGGCAAATAATCATAAACTGTGTGATGCTTATTAGTGGTATCATCCCAAATTCTATTCAGATTGTCGTAAAATCGGATAATTTCATCCAGGGAGTGGGGAGCAGCGTGCATGTAAAATATTGCACAGCTCTCGCCAATCCACATGCGCCTTATTCTAATAAATGAGTGTAATTTACTTACATTCAGGATTTATTGTTGCATAACAAAGTATTTCAATACGATATTTTTATCAAATAAAGACATGTAAAGAATACTATACTCTCAATAACATGTAAATAAAACTGGTGTTTGGCAATGAACGTCAAAACTGATGTCTGTTCAATTTGTCAAAATCAATCAAAAACAATAAAAAATAGAGGTTTTGAAAAGAGGTTTCTCCTTTTTGACAGCCACAGAACAATATTTTAATCGTATTTCACGTAGGAATAAGCGTTTTTCTCGCGGTAAAAAGTATCCTAGGTGTTGACCAGGGCTAGTAGCTACACACCACAAAGAGTCTAATGTACACACGTACTATATTTTCGAAGATTATCGCGAACAAATGATTTGGGGTAAAATATTTTTCAATAGATGTCGCTTTTCTATGGAGATGAGGTTTTCTAAAACGCGGTATAGAGGTGTTTTCTGAATTCTATAAGAGGTTCCTGTTACCCCGACCAGTTACGATTTTATTAGATGTATAGATATATTATTATTATTACCTACTATTCAGAAATCAGAAATCAGAAAATTTATTTGCCAGAATACAGTGTTTTGGTTCTTAATTTATAAAAGTCTCATGTATTCGCTTGCATACAAGCGTGCAAATTTCTTTCATCCACCAGATTATTAAAATTAATTATTAAATAATGAAAATGAAAATTATATAATTCAACATTCAAACAAAAATAATGAAAATTATAAAATCTAAGATAAATAGTCAAAATAAATATGTCATAAAATTAATAATTAAAATTAACAATATTACAATACAAAGATAAAAAAATATTAAAATGTCAAAAATTCATTAACGCTATAAAAACAATGCTGAAGTAACCATTTTGTCAAAGTTGTTTTGAACTGTTTACCATTTAATAGTTTTATGTAGTCTGGGAGCTTATTATATAGTAAAATGCACATATTAAAAACATTTTTTTTATAAATAACCTTGCGGCATGTTGGTTGATAAAGGAGATTCATATATATTTGCCTTGTTTGTCGCTGAAATACCTCACTGCGCTTACGCCAATAGCTAGGATGTGCATTAACAAAAACACAAACGTCCCTAATGTACATGCAAGGCAACGGCAATATCTCTAGCTTCTTAAAAAGTGGCTTACAACTGTCGTCAAACCAAGCATTACACAAAACTCTTATACATTTTTTTTGTAATATAAAAACTCTTTCAACATTAACCGAGTTTCCCCACAGCATTAACCCATAACTAAGAACTGAGGACACATAACCATGATACGCCGTAATAGCAGCTTCAACGGATACTGTATCCCTCAGTCTTTTTAGAGCAAAGACAAATCGACTCAACCTGTTGCAGACAGCCTCTATCTGATCCTTCCAACTCAAATGTTTGTCAATAATGATGCCTAAAAAAATTATATTATCAACTTCCTCTACTTTTTGACCCTTAAAGTTAACATCAATTTGCAATGGACTAGCATTATAAGACATAAACTGCATTAATTTAGTTTTGTTCACATTAATTTTAAGGTTATTTCTCTCCATTCAAGAAACTATATCAGTCAGTGCACTATTTATATTGGGTTCAAGCTGTTGATTGTTATTGCACTTTACTATTAATGTTGTGTCGTCCGCAAATTGTACACAGGTTTGTTCTGTCGCTCTTGGAAGGTCATTGACATATAGGAGGAATAACAATGGGCCAAGAACGCTTCCCTGCGGTACTCCGGTATTATTCATTTTAAAGTTTGATCTATATGCAACTCTATGCAAAACTTTATTAATTTTTGTTAATTTTGTTATTTGGGTACACTGTTTTCTATCAGCTAAAAAAGATTCGATCCAGTCTAGTGTCTTTCCACGTATGTCGTATACCATATCGACTAAGTTTTTCCTTTAGAATAGAGTGATCAACGAAATCGAAAGCTTTGCTCATGTCGAGGAATATTGCAGCTGTGGGCATTGAACAGTTAATATTTGATGATATTGTACGTATTAATTCAAAACAGGCATGTGTCGTTGAGCTACACTTTCTAAATCCATATTGTTCTGGTTGTAAAATTCCGTATTTTGTTAAAAACTCATTAAGCCTTACTTGTAGAGCTTTTTCAAAGACTTTTGACAAGATCGGCACCAATGTAATCGGCCTGTAATTTGTAGGATCCAACGAATCTCCCTTCTTAAATAATGGTTTCACGATGCAGACCTTTAATTTATCTGGAAAAGTGCCCTCTAGAAATGATAAATTAATTATATGAGCAAGAGGATAGCATATTTGTAAGGAGCACATCTTTAGTATTTTTGTGGTTATGTTATCATACCCACATGCTTTGCTATTTTTTAAGGACATAATGATGTTGTAGACTTCAGTCTCAGTCACTGGTCTCAAAAATATTGTATTCTGTCTGGTATGAATTGTATTTAGATTTGAATTATGTATATTTATGTCGGGAGTACTTTTATTTGTCAGTTCTATATAATAATTATTAAAAATGTTACAAATGTCAATTGGATTAGAGTAAATAAAATTATCATATTTGATTTCATTTATGTCACTATTTTGTGATAAACAATTTGAGCCATTTGAGTTTATGGTATTACTTTATTACTATTACTAATCTATACATATAATAAAGTTGTAGAGGGTCGAAAGTCTGTACATAGAAGATTTTCGAAAAAAAACTGTTTGGTGATACTTAAAATTGATAACAGAACACGTTTCAGCAATTTTTAGATTTTTTTTCTGTTTATCTGTGTATCTGTTTATTTGTTTATCTGTTTGTATGTGAAAGCATCACGCAAAAACGACTGAACCGATTTTGATGCAAATTATACCAAAATGTCGGGAAAATTACCGACCAGGTTATAGGCTAAAAAAATTCGACCCCTAAAAGGGGGGGTTGCCACTATACTTGAAATAAGTTTGCACGTAAATCGATATTGCGTGCTTGCGTGCGGTAGAGGAATAAGTTACTATAAGATGTAAAAAAAACTACTCAAACTATTCCAAGGGGTGAACCAGTCCATGAAACTGAACAACTTTCCCCAAGGAACATAGGTCGAATAATGAAAAAAAATTCCTTCCCTTCCCTACAAATTTAACTTGGTCGGCTATCGAGACGGCTGGGGGAGGTCCAATTATTTTTTCCTACAGTAGGTAAAAAATAAGTGCACCTATTTTACGACTAAACCAGTCCATGAAACTGAACAACTTTTCCTAAGAAACATAGGTCGAAATACGAACAAAAATTTGGCCCTCCCATTCAAACTGAACCGGCCGGCTCATTTGTATAGGAGGTCCAAATTCTTTTTTCATATTTCGACCTATGTTCCCTGGGGAAAGTTGTTCAGTTTCATGGACTGGTTCACTCCTTAAAATATTTGCAGTAATTTTTTTACTCCTTATACAGGGTGTTAGGGACGGTGTGACGAAAACTTTGCTGGCATGATCAGACCATCAATCTGAACAACTTTCACTATGGAGCCAATGGTGGGAAACGAAAAAAATTTTTCAACCTCCCATACAAAGTCAGTCAGCTGATCGTAAATTTTGTATGGGAGGTCAGATTTTTTTTTCGATTTCCACCATTTGGCTCCATAGTGAAAGTTGTTCAGTTTGATGGTCTGAGCACGCCTGCAAAGTTTTCGTAACACCGTCCCTAACACCCCGTATTTTGAACTACCTATGTTTCTTGGGGAAAGTTGTTTTCATCCTATCTATTCGAAAAGAACGCGCCGCCGCAAATGTCTTTTATTTGCACTTTTTAAATAAAGAACTCAACAAATGCGAATAAAACTACTTTGAATTTAGAACATCTTGATGTTCAGTCAGCGCCAAAGAAATAGAACGCAAATATTGTTCGAATAAAGGCTGTATGGGACAACGGCCCATAGTCGCGCGTCCCTAATAGAACTAAAAAAAAGATACGCGCGAATTACAGTCCGTAATTTTCACCAAAAATTACACGTATGTTAGAATTTTATTTAACTTTTTGAAAAATTAGTACAAGTGACAGTGAAAGTATAACATTGCAATAAAATATGAGGCGCCTTTTATTTTCTCATAGAGGGTACCGTGATGAAAAGTAGAGTGAATTACTCGGGCGCAAAATATATTTTGGCTTCGGGGATTCTACTCTAGAATCCCTTACTTCGCTCTGAATTCAAAGAAGCGCCCTCGCCGTAGAAGTGTTGTTTTGCGCCCTTATGATATCTACTAAAAGTTTCTTGAACTGGTTCACCCTTTACAATATTTGCAGTTTTTTTTACTCCCATATTGGAGTCGAGATTCGAACACGTACCAACATAATGGTAAAGCAAAATAAAAAACCAGCCAAGAGCGTGTCAGACACGCCCACAAATAGGGTTTGTAGTCAATGTTAAATATCAGCGTTACGAAGTTACCTAATTTCGTTGCTGGTTTGTTTGCAGTAGTAAGTATGCTTACGTACCACAAATCAAAAAACTTTTATTTTTCTTAAAACTTGCGTGGATACAGTATCCGATATAGTTTTTATGGTAACTTCAGACTAAGAACTAATTATTTTTTCAAATATTTAGTTCTAGGAAGAGTAAACTCCCCATAAAAGCAAATACTTCGAGGCAGAATCACTTTTGTGATATTTTTTAAAAAAACCTCGCCTTAATTTTTAAAGATCTATTTAACGATACCCTACTTAATATAGCAGATGGTTATTTTTATCCTCCTTTCACATGTACCTACGCCAAAAAATAAAAACATTTTTTTCCCAACATTCTAAATTTGTGTCAAGCAACACGATCTATCTTCACATCAAAGATGTCGATCGATTGAAAATGATGAAGTTATGAGGGCGGGGCATACAGTTAGTTTGTGTCTTATATGGGTAGGTGGATTTGCTGGCGATAGTACAGAAATCTGTATGTACATGTATTAAAACTGTTACAGGTCGGTGTCAAGTACCCCTGCAATAGTTTTCAAAAGAACATTTCGATAGCGTGTCTGAGAAACAGCTACAAAAAAAATAAGTACAGCTTGATGGGCCGCTCCTGCAGGCCTATCACTTTTGGTAGATAGGTACCTAAATAAATAAAAAGTATACATACCTATTACCTACACAACTATTTAATAAGAAAACAAAAACAGAAGTGCAATAAGTAAGTAGAAGAAATAGAAAGAAACAAGCATCCTTCGACATGGGTCAACTCGGATTTGCTCCTTCACATAAAAATAATAAAAGAACACCGGTTTTGGTACTGTAGCCAACTACCTATATCATCAAGACGTACCTAACTCAGGAGGTCAGACTTTGAAACAGGAGGGACCGGAGTGGGCTTTCCCCTTCAAAGTCAAGTAACAAACTCACATCGGCGGTAGTCTGGGGTTTCTCCAGGTTATTCCATCATCATCGCCATCACCATTATCTTTGCATGCCCTAATCATACAAATCAGGCATAAAATAATAACCATGAGACAAACATCGAAAATAAAAACGTACCATTATGTGTAAAAATTGTGCATGAATCACTCAAAAATTAAGCGATGTTTTTAGATGTTTGGTATGGTGGAAGATAAACGTTCTGATCATATTTTATGATTAGTGAGTACCTTTATCAGCACTGGAGGTACTCTCTGTCTACCTACGTGACGGAACACCATGAACTCGGCAAAATATTAAAGGGCGCCACACACCGGGCCCGTATGCGTGACGTGCAACGTGCACCATACGATACAACGTCATCTCTACGCACGTGATGACGTGCACGTCAAGCATACGCGCCCTGTGTGTGGCGCCCTAAGAGATACGAAAATGTCTGTATTGAAAAATTTGTTTAGCATGATGTGCCGCTTCTGTCGGCTCAAAAACTTCTCTTGGCGAAACGAAGTTCGCGGGCACTAGCTAGTTACTATAATATAATATAATATAATAATATAATAAAGAGGAAACCTTTGTTTGTTTTTTTGTATGTTTGTTTTTTTGTATGTATGTAATCGATAAACTCCGAAACTACTGGACCGATTTCCAAAATTCTTTCACCATTTGAAAGCTACAATATTCCTGAGTAACATAGGCTACTTTTAAACACGGGAAAATTCCTTATTCCCACGGGAAAAAGGTTCGAAGCAGGAAAAGCGGCAAATACAGCGGATATTACCCAAATTAGCCAAACCGCTTTAC
Source organism: Phthorimaea operculella (assembly GCA_024500475.1). Classification (NCBI taxonomy): domain Eukaryota; kingdom Metazoa; phylum Arthropoda; class Insecta; order Lepidoptera; family Gelechiidae; genus Phthorimaea; species Phthorimaea operculella. The sequence continues at coordinate 65,566 of JANFCV010000324.1, read as the reverse complement.
CGATCTTTGCGCGATATTTCTAGCATATAAAAGACGGACATGGACGAGTTTTTGTCAGCCCTCGAGGATCTGGAGTACCTGATGAAGACCACCAGCATCCCATCTAAACTATAAGAAATACGGTCATGGCTTCATACAAAATGTTGATCACCATGACGGGCCGCTTCTGCTGCCATATGGTGATCGAGGATCTGGAGTACCTGATGAAGACCACCAGCAACCCATCTAAACTATAAGAGATACGGTCATGGCTTCATACAAAAAGTTGTTCACCATGACGGGCCGCTTCTGCTGGCACATGGTTATCGAGGATCTGGAGTATCTGATGAAGACCACCAGCATCCCATCTAAACTATAAGAGATACCGTCATGGCTTCCTAAAAAACAAAAACACCATGACGGGCCGCTTCTGCTGGCACATGGTCACGAGGGTTTGGAGTACCTGATGTAGACCACCATCATCTCATCTTAACCATAAAATTATAAGTAAAAAACATTTATAATACAAGCTTTTGTTTGGATGAGCTAAAAAGCATAAAATAATCTATTTACTAAAACTTTAACTTGTTACTTATAATGGCATTAAATCTACGTCTTCACAATTTATACGATATAAAAGCTTGTCGCGAGATTTAAGTACGTACTCGTGTGGTGTTAGGTTAAAAGTTTGTTCAAGATCATTTACACTGGTTACCTAATTTATTTATTGATTTATACAGGTTAAATCTCGCGACAAGCTTTTATATCGTATAAATTGTGAAGACGTAGATTTAATGCCATTATAAGTAACAAGTTAAAGTTTTAGTAAATAGATTATTTTATGCTTTTTAGCCCATCCAAATAAAAGCTTGTTTTAAAAATGTTTTTTACTTATAATTTATTTTTTACTTTTTAGGGGGGAGATGGGCCTCCTTAGCATTGGTCTGCAACTCGTCTAGGAGAAGGAATACTCCGAAATCAAACCCTCGAGGTCCATTAAGGCTCATGGAAAGGATTCCTGTCGAGGCTTAATGCGAACAGGTGGTATCAGAACAGGATATCACCTCAAGGTGGCGTGAAAATTGTGTCCTCAATGGAAACGGCACCCACAGGCCTTGTAAGTAAATACAAGGTTACTGTTCACCTGCCAATCCGCGGACAATTGGACGAGCGTGGCAGGTTAATAGTTCAAACCTCTCCCTAATCAACCATGAATTACGACCCAAAGAATAGGCCCCTAGTGCCCGGCATTGGCTCCAGTGGCCCTAGCTACGACGGTGTGCGGGGAAGCCCTGGAGCCTCTTGGGGTGCGAAGAATCCCCGGGCGGCGGCTCCCCACCGTCAAACGACCACAGCGCTAAAAACGGACTCTGATCAAAAGTTAAACATCCTGACATATAATGTACGCACATTGAGCTCTGAAGAGCGATTAATAGAGTTAGAAACTGCACTTGAAGATATCAACTGGGACATTGTGGGTTTGGCGGAAGTGAGGCGGGAAGGCGAAGATACTATAGAACGTGAGAACAACGTATTCTTCTTTTCCGGAAAAGCAGGAGGCCAGTCTGGAGTAGGATTTATGGTAGCTAAACGGTGGAGCAATAACATACTGGAGTTTATAGCCTACTCCGACAGGATTGCCGCGCTTAAGTTCCAGATCAATGATAAGAAGACTCTCACAATTATCCAAGTTTACGCACCCACGTCCTTACATCCTGACGAGGAAGTCGAAGAGTTTTACGACATGCTGGAAAAAGCTTACGACGAACACCGTAGATCTGAGACCATTGTTATGGGCGATTTTAATTCTAAGGTTGGGCCGAAGCAGAGTTCAGACAATGAGCGCGTCATTGGGCCACATGGGCTTGGCAGCCGGAACGACCGTGGAAAACGCCTCATTCAATTCGCAACTGGACAGAACCTTCGTATAGCGAACAGCTTTTTCTATAAAAAAGACCCAACGCCGATGGACTTGGATCTCACCCAGCGGATCAACAAAAAACGAAATTGACTTTGTCCTCACTCCTGCCAAGACCATAGTGCACAACGTCAATGTGATAAACAATATTAAATTTTACTCAGACCATAGACCAATACGGACAACTCTTTTGCTCTCCTCGAAAATTCTTCGAAAGCGAACCTTCAATAGCCGAATAAAATATTTAAACAAAAACATCTTAATAGATAATGAAGAACAGTTTAACATAGAACTCAAAAATAGTTTCGCAGTTTTGGAAGAAGAAGAATTGCAAAGTGTTCAGCAGCAATATAGAAGTATAGAGAAATGCATAGAATTAGCTAGCAATAGAATCAAGCAAACACGAAATAGAGTCAAAAAGCTAACAAACAAAACATTAACATTGATTGAATACAGACAGGAACATAAAAACAATGTGACAAGTACAGAATATAGAGCAATAGATAGGAAAGTCAAAAGAAGCATCAGAAAGGATATCAGACAACACAACACAAAACTAGTACAGGTAGCTCTTGAAACAAACAAATCTCTCAAAATAGCCAGGAAAGGTATTTCAAAGGGTAAATCCTGGATAACCGCTTTAAAAGACAAAGACGGAATAAAACATAGAGACAGACAGAAAATAGTTAGCATTAGTACCGAATTTTATAAACAATTATATTCTGAACCCACTGTAGAATCCATATCAACTATTAATCCATATGTGTGCCCAGAAGATATCCCTCCCATTACAGAACAAGAAGTTCATTGTGCACTTCGCAAAATGAAGTACAACAAAAGTCCCGGTCCAGACGGAATATCTACCGAAACGCTTAAAATAGGTGAACCAGTACTTCTTCCCCCGATCACAACTTTGTTTAATTTGATGCTAAAAACCGGACAAATTCCAGAAGGGATGTGCCACTCGGAAATAATCCTTCTCCACAAAAAGGGTGATAGGGCAGATATTTCTAATTACAGGCCAATAAGCCTTGTTTCCCACCTTTATAAGGCATTTATTAAGGTCATCGAACGCAGAATATCTGGCCTACTCGACCTAGCCCAACCACCAGAGCAGGCCGGTTTCCGCCCAGGCCTTTCCACGACGGATCACCTTCACGCTCTCAATCAGATTATAGAAAAGCACCACGAATTCCAGTTACCGCTGTACCTGGCATTCGTGGATTACTCTAAAGCCTTTGACAGTTTAACCCATAGTTCCATGTTTCAAGCTTTAAAAACCAGAATATCCACCCAACTTACATTAGTCTTTAAGAAATATTTACAATAACAGCACTGCCTCAGTTAAACTGCAAAATCCCGGACCATCATTTCTTATACAAAGAGGCGTGAAACAAGGTGATCCGTTGTCTCCGAAACTTTTACAGCTACTCTGGAGGAGGTGTTTCAAAGGTGAACCCAAAATGGGAAAATAAGGAATTGTCGTCGGCGAGGCGAAGCTCACGAACCTTCGCTTCGCCGATGATATTGTCTTGTTTTCTTCAACAGCCTCTGACCTACATCAAATGCTTCAAGAACTAAGCCAGGCAAGCCTTGAGGTTGGACTGAAGATGAATATGTCGAAGACCAAGCTGATGACAAACGGTACTGAGCACAACGTGGAAGTGGATGGAGAGAGAATTGCATATGTCAATGAGTACATCTATTTGGGCCAAATAGTTTCTTTCCAGGCCAGACAGGATAAAGAAGTCGAAAGACGAATCGAAAATGCCTGGAAGAGCTATTGGTCCATGAAAGAGCTTATGAAGGGTACCCTTCCATTAACACTCAAGCGTAAACTCATGGACATGTGCATTCTCCCCATCCTTACCTACGGAGCTCAGACTTGGTCTTTGACTGACATCCAGAAGTCCAGGCTCAGGGTCTGCCAACGGAATATGGAGCGCAGCATACTCGGGGTCAAGCTTATAGACCGAGTTAGAAACACGACGCTGCGATCCCGCACACAAATTATCGATGTAGGTCAGAAGGCAGCATTCTTAAAATGGGATTGGGCTGGTCACGTTGCCAGGATGCCGAACGAACTCTGGGCAAAAACTTGCACAATTTGGGTCCCTCCTAATGCAAAACGGGCGCGTGGTCGACCTCGAAAGAGATGGACCGACGAAATAAATGCGCAAGACCAGAATTGGATGGAGGCGGCCCAAAACCGGGAACAATGGAAGAAAGGGAGGGAGGCCTTTGCCCTGCAGTGGGACGACATGGGCTAATAATAATAATAATAATAACTTTTTAGAAATCTCTGGAAAACAAATCTGTTATGCCATAGTTGATTATGTACGTTATGCGATAGAACCTAGCTACTTATTGCACTTATGAACCTAATAGGTATAAATTGACAACATTCTTCATTGACAGTGCCATGAACAGAAGACTAAAAACCCCAACACAATAACCACTCAAATCTAAAAAAACTTGCAAAGCGACGTCATTTAGTATTTACCTGTATTTTTTCGGTGTTTGTCACCCACTTCGTAAGAAAACATACTAAACTTAATACGCCATCTAACCTTTAGTCCGCCATATCAGGTTTTGTTATGATTATGAGTGACGTAAACGTCACTTTATTTTTCGAGTTATTCTGAAAATTCCTTTCATTTGATATCCATATTGTAAAAAAGCATAAAAATGATATTTTGCCATCTTAAGAACTCCACCATAGTTAATTTAGAGTGACGTCAACTTATAATTCGAATAAGTAATTCTCAGCAATCCCTTTCATCTGACACTCATATTGTAAATTATCTTAGATGGCCATCTTTAGATGTCCGCCATATTATTTTCTGAATTGTACTCAGCAAGACCTTTCATTTGACACCCATATTGTAGAAGTGCGTCAAAAATTACTTGTCGGCCATTTTGGATATTCCGCCATGATAGATTTAGAATGACGTCATCTAACTAACCATGCATTGTCATCCGAACTAAACGTGTTTACAAAATTTCAGCTCAATCGGTTGAAGATATCTGCTTCTAAATTGAGTTGCAAGATTTGCCCCGAACAAACATTGTTACTTACTTACTTACTTACATACAGTTAAATAAAAGCTTTTAAAAAGATTCAGTAATGGCTAATTTCTACGGGGAAACAGGTAAGTAGCAGCGGGTGAAACCGCTGGGCGGGTCGCTAGTTACCAGAAAAAGATAGATTACGGGGAGTTAAAGAAAAATCGAAAACACATATACAATATCTTTAATGTTACTTTATGCTAAGTGACAATTTCTTTACATGACCATAATTATGAAATAGGAACAACAATTTATATGGAATTTACTATATGCGATGAAAAACTATTGATAGGTTACCGAATCCGGGACGGGCTAATGAAAAAGATCAACTTTCCCCAAAGAATTATTAAATACTCAGCTACACTAGACATAATAATAAATCAAATTTAAAATATCTTCTTTATTTGCAATTAATTTATTTATTTTCGCTTGCCGAAATTTGAAGGTTTTTCTTCGGATGTGCTATTGCAATATGTTGGTTCACATCTTTACGACGGGCAAACGTGTCAGTGCAAAACTCACACGTATACGGTTTTTCATCTTTGTGCATTTTTTGCACATGTCTAGTTAAATATGCCGAATTCCGAAACTTTTCATCACATAATCTGCAACTGATGGTTTTCTCACCCGTGTGCTTTTTTAGATGCGATCTTAAGTTACTAGGATCGGAAAACTTTGCATCACACATCTTACAAGCAAATGGTTTTTCACCCGTATGTAGTCTGGCGTGATGTCCTAAATTACTTCGGTGTCTAAATTTTTTATCACATATCTTACAAACATAAGGTTTTTCACCTGTATGCACTTTGATGTGCCCTTTTAACAGAGCATTGGTGTAAAACTTTTTATCACACATCTTACAATGGTAGCGTTTATCCCCGGTGTGTATTTTAATATGTTGATTTAAATCACGATGACTTCTAAACTTATGTCCGCACGTTTCACACTCACAAGGTCTTTCGTCTGTGTGTGTTATGGCATGTTCTTTTAAGGCATACTTTACTGTAAACTTTTTATCACACAGCTCACAAGCAAATAGCTTTTCACTGTGTATTAAGATATGCCTGTTAAGTTGATACTTAATTGAAAACTGTTTTTTACATGTTTCACAAGCATACGGTTTTCCAGTTGTGTGTTTTCTGCTAATATGGCGTCGTAAGTTATTCTTTGTCTTATATTTTTGGTTGCAAATGTCACAAGTCCATAAATAATCGCATGTATGTACTTTCAGATGATTGTTTAAATATCTTCTTTGGTAATACTTCTTATCACACTTGGGACATGCCAAAGATTTTTCTTTTGTGCTTAAATTCACATGTTCTGACCTTTCAATGAGTAAGTTTTTCTTACATTCATTAGGATCATCGCTGTTTTCATCTTCGTAGGTGCTCGGTGCGCTTTTACCTTCTTCTTTCTTCAATTTTAGCTCGTCGCTCGCTGATGTACCTTTTAATAGAAAAACACCAATTTTACTGAACTTCGTGCCACAGGTAATTATATATTATTCTTTACTGTTAAACTATAGGTTTTAACCACTGCTTACTGTTTTACCGTGGGAATGGGAGAAACGGGAAAAAGACGGCTGTTTCTTATAACCCTTTCGGAAGGATTGGTCCGTAAGGCGCATGTAAACATTTTAGAAGTGGGTCCACCTCAATCTTTATTGTAAGTAAATAGGTAGTCCAGTTTCATGTATTTCATAGCTTGCGCAGTGTAATAATTTGAGCCAAATTTCCGCGACATTTATCACAGGAATATAGTTTTACTCCCTTACCTAAGGGATGTTTTTGTAGTACAGGTGCCAGTGGGTTTACAGTTTAAGATCGTGGTGGCACGGTTCATAGCACATGTCGTAGACTACTATCGCCAAACTGCACGCGAATATGCGAGCAAAGTGACCTTAATATTTTAGCTTTAGCTTAAAGCTAGCTTAAAAAAAAACGAGAGAGAAGCCTCCCTAACACTATACATATTGCGAGCGAAGCCAGCTCAACTTCTCACGCTAAAACGGCGCGGCATGCGTGGAGTGGATACAGACCGTGCTGCACCACCATCACTACAATTTTTGAGAGCGAAGCGAGTTCGACATTTCGCATTAAAAAGGCATGTGAGGAGACACACCGTGCTGCACTATTACTATTACTACACATTTTGCGAGCGAAGCGTGCTCGACTTTTCGCGTTAAAAAGGCATGTGAGGAGCCACACCGTGCTGCACTATTACTACAATTTTTTAAAGCGAAGCGAGCTTGACATTTCGCGCTAAAAGGCAAATGAGTAGACGTACCGTGCTGCACCATCACTACACGTTATGTGAGCGAAGCGAGCTCGACTTTTCACGTTAAAAGGGCATGCGAGGCAACACACCGTTTAGAATACGCAACTAATTGATAAATGCCTATGACTACGCGGGCGAAGCTAGTTCCTAATATTTGAAATTTCATATGTTCTCGTATTGAATTTTCACATGTACAATATCACAGCATAGAGTGAGTGGATCTTGCAATCGCTAGTAAGGAGGTTTGGTAAAGGACAGCTCGCTTATTTTTCAGTGTTTTTTTTTGCAAAGTGTAGATAAAGTAGTGTACATATGTCACCGTGAAATTACAAACACCTCTAGATTATAATATTTTCGCTAAATTACAATCACTCGAAATATTGTAAGACATACACACAATAATTTAACGTATAATTTTTCAAAAGATTACAATATTACGAAGTAAACGGTAAAATTGACAACTCTAGTTCTGAATGGGCGAACGTCATACGTACATATCGCGCCACTATGTTTATTTGACAGCTGATCGCCATTTCGATGGGTATCGAACCTAAGCAAACAGGGCTTATGAGATTATTTTCTTATTTCGTAATTTTATATGAGACAACACGAAATCATAAATAAAAAGTAACAAAATCTGTTTGTTGACGTTCGAGAACCAACGAAAATGCAATCAGCTGTGAAACAAACATGGCGTCGTTGGCAACATGATGCTCGACTTGACTAATCAGAACGGGAGTTTCGTATCGTATCACATGGTTTTAGTTCGTTATAGAATTGTAATCTACTGAAGAATCATACGTGTGAATATTTCTACAGATTATAATTTAGCGAGAGAGATTATAATCCAGTGATGTTCGGAATTTTACGGTGAAATATGCAACTGCATAATATTAGACATTAGAATGATCGAGTAAAACAATTATCAACATTCTTGTGTCCCCCATTATAAGACAGTTGCATAAACTAATATTAAAACTTGTTTGCATTGGTAACGACACGTAATAATAAAATAAAATGAAAAATTACATATTTTTTATTGAATTCCGTACATCTTAAGTATCTTTGGGTGCCGGAACTTGGACATTATTCTTCGAATGTGTTATTGTAGCATGTTGAATCACATCTTTACGACGGGCAAATGTGTCAGTGCAAAACTCACACGCAAAAGGTTTTTCACCTTTGTGCATTTGTTTCACATGTGCAATCAAATACGCCGTGTGCCGAAACTTTTCATCACATAATCTGCAACTGATGGGTTTTTCACCCGTATGTTTTCTTAAATGCGATCTTAAGTTACTAGGATCAGAAAACTTTGCATCACACATCTTACAAACAAACGGTTTTTCACCCGTGTGTATTCTGGAATGATCTCTTAAAGTATTTTTGTGTGTAAATTTTTTATCACATATGTTACAAGCATAAGGTTTTTCACCTGTATGTACTATGACGTGCGCTTTTAACTGAGCATTGGTGTAAAACTTTTTATCACATAACTCACAATGATAGCGTTTGTCCCCGGTGTGTTTTCTAAAATGTTTATTTAAAGCACGTCGATTTCTAAATTTGTATCCGCATGAATCACACACATAAGGTCTTTCGTCTGTGTGTGTTATTGCATGTTCTTTTAATGCATACTTATCTGGAAACTTTCTATCGCACATCTCACAAACTAATGGTCTTTCATGGATTAACACATGCCTTTTAAGATGGCCGTTAGCTGAAAACCGTTTTTGACATATTTCACAAGCAAACGGTTTTTCAGTTGTGTGTGTTCTGACATGGCGGCTTAATTTCTTCTTTGTTAAATATTTTTGTTTGCAAATGTCACAAGTCCATGAATAGTCGCATTTGTGTACTTTCAGATGATTGCTTAAAAGGCTTCTGTGGTAATACTTCTTATCACATTTCGGACATGCAAATAACTTTTCTTTTGTGCTTAGTTTCACATGTTCTGACCTTTCAATAGATATTTTTTTCTTACATTTATTAGGAACATAGCTGTTTTCTCCTTTGTGGGTGCTCCGTGCGCAATTACCTTCTTCTTCCTTCAATTTTAGCTCGTCGCTCGCTGATGTACCTTTTAATAAAAAAAAAAACCTAATGTTACTGAACTTCATGCCACAGGCATAGGTACTATAATATGATAGATTTGATTTTTATTGTAAAACTATAAGCTTTACCCGCTGCTGCTTACTGTTTTACCGTGGGAATGAGACATTTCTCGTTTGCTAAAAAGTAGCCTAGCCTGTTACACACACAGAAATGTCGTAGATTTCTAGTAGCGATTTTTTCTCTGTTTAATTCTTGGAGTGCATCAATTACATCTCACACACATACATAAAAAAAAAATTGTGTAGATTTAGCAAACTATCTGCCTTAATTTAGTAATAGACTAGGCGAAAAATTAAAGAGTTTTCTCCTTCTATATGCTGTTCAGCTGTCTTCTATACACTTAAACCGGTATGTATGTGTTTCTTGGGCACTACTCCCATACAGTAAGGTTACCGGCAAGCGGACATTTATTCAAATTGGTGATTCTAGACATATATTATGAACAAATTAACTAGGGGCAGGCTGCAAAATCATAAAAAGACAGCTGTACCACAGAAAAAAAACGTAATACAATCTCAAGCAAATTGTACGGACCTGCTGATTTTTTGAAACTTTAACATTACTGACAACCTTTGGGAGCTAGAGAAAATAAATGACGTTTCTTGTAGAATAGGAAGTAAGAACACATAAAGATGTTTTATATTCTTATTAATAAAAAACTGCATATTTAAATGCGTGCCATAGCTTCAGGGTAGGTTAAGTATCGATAAAGGATAAATAATATAATATAATAATATCGATTTAAATAATATAAATATTGTAGAAAATCCCAGCCAAAAATGATTTTATTTTTAATTTAGTTAAAACTCTTTTTTTATCACATTTTACCCTGTTGTTGTTTAGAGAGTGCCTATACAAGTACTTTTGTCTAAAAAACATTGAGATTGAAGTAATTTCGGCTGAGATATAGTCATTTGAATCAAATGTCAGCCAAGCAAAAAACGGTATCCTTTATCGATACTTACCTACCCTGAAGCTATGGCACGCATTTGTCTGAAGCTATGGCACGCATTTGTCTGAAGCTATGGCACGCATTTGTCTTAAGGCGTTCCGTTTTCCATACAAAAGTTCAATGGAGTTATGTATGTAAAGGAGACAAGAGTCGGTTTAAAAAACTTGATGGGGAGTCCCGTGGGTATTTATGATTGTCGCAAAACACTAAAAAGAATTTTTAAATCATCAGATTTCCCCGTAAAATGCGAGTCGCCACTTTACGAAAATAGATGGAGCTAAAGCTGCAATAAATACGTTTAATTTTATTGTGCAGAAAATACTGATTATCTTTTAACTATAATAGACTAAGCTCCCGTCGACCAAGTCTTACCTCATAGGTCTACCGCACGGACGTATACTGTAGCGATAGATACCACTTAGGAGGTCAAGAAAATACTGGGTTGCCATCTCCTAACCTGGAGGAAACTTTTTTATTCGAGTTGGAAAATGCAAAAAAAGTCCAAAAATTACCTCATATTTCTACCGCTCCAAACGTTTACCTACCTAAAGAGACTCCTTTTGAGATGAGAATGCGCTAGGGTTGCCAGCTCCAATCCTGGCAGGTTCCAACGTCAGCCGCATTTTATGAAGCCCAAAAATGGAGTTTTTTACCTCATCTTTCTACCGGACGAAATTAGTGTAAATCGATAGCTCTAAGCATGCCATTGACAAATATATAGGGTTGCCTGCTATCAGCCTGGCAGGAACTCTGGTAAACCCCCTCAAAGAGACGACGGTAAAATCTTCAAACAAAGAAAAAGTCATGAAAACCAATAAAATTCCAGCAAAACTTAATGTAAACTGCGCCATACAGTTACATTCTGTTGTGTGGGACACTGCGTCGACGAACGACCCGACGGAACCTGATGTTTCAAAGTATCTATAATTAGGAAGTACAAAGCAGACCACTGACAGGCCTTAACTTTCTTGCAACCAAACAAAATTTATGCCAATCGATAGCCCTAGGTACGCCATTTATAAATATATAGGTTTGCCTGCTATCAGCCTGGTAGCATCCCTGGTAGACCCCGACAAATGAACGCAGGTAAAATGTTCAAACCCATAAAAACTTGTGTTACACTGCTAAGATGTCTTGCTACCAAACTAAATTAGTGCCAATCGATAACCCTAGACATGACATTGATGAATATATAGGGTTGCCTGCTATCAGCCTGGCAGTATCCCTGGTATACCTCCTCAAACAAACGTTGGTTTAATCTTCAAACCAAGAAAAACTTACGTAAAACTGCCAAGATATTTTGCTACCGAATAAAATTAGTGTCAATTGATAGCTCTAGGCATGCCACTGATGAAAATATAGGGTTGCCTGCTATCAGTTTGGAAGTTTTCCTGGTATACCCCCTCAAACGAACGCTGGTAAAATCTTCAAACCAAGAAAACTTATGTAAAACTGCTAAGATATCTTGCTACCGAACAAAATTAGTGCCAATCGATAGCCCTAGGTATGCCGTTTATGAATTTATAGGGTTGCCTGCTAACAGCCTGGCAGTTTCCCTAATAAAGGGCTATCGATTGGCACTAATTTTGTTCGGTAGCAAGATATCTTAGCAGTTTTACATAAGTTTTCTTGGTTTGAAGATTTTACCAGCGTTCGTTTGAGGGGGTATACCAGGAAAACTTCCAAACTGATAGCAGGCAACCCTATTTTCATCAGTGGCATGCCTAGAGCTATCAATTGACACTAATTTTATTCGGTAGCAAAATATCTTGGCAGTTTTACGTAAGTTTTTTGGTTTGAAGATTAAACCAACGTTTGTTTGAGGAGGTATACCAGGATACTGCCAGGGGTTATCGATTGGCACTAATTTAGTTTGGTAGCAAGACATCTTAGCAGTGTAACACAAGTTTTTATGGGTTTGAACATTTTACCTGCGTTCATTTGTCGGGGTCTACCAGGGATGCTACCAGGCTGATAGCAGGCAATCCTATATATTTATAAATGGCGTACCTAGGGCTATCGATTGGCATAAATTTTGTTTGGTTGCAAGAAAGTTAAGGCCTGTCAGTGGCCTGCTTTATACTTCCTAATTATAGATGCTTTGAAAACACCAGGTTCCGTCGGGTCGTTCGTCGACGCAGTGTCCCACACAACAGAATGTAACTGTATGGTGCAGTTTACATTAAGTTTTGCTGGAATCTTAGTGGTTTTCATGACTTTTTCTTTGTTTGAAGATTTTACCGTCGTCTCTTTGAGGGGGTTTACCAGAGTTCCTGCCAGGCTGATAGCAGGCAACCCTATATATTTGTCAATGGCATGCTTAGAGCTATCGATTGACACTAATTTCGTCCGGTAGAAAGATGAGGTAAAAAACTCCATTTTTGAGCTTCGTAAAATGTGGCTGACCTTGGAACCTGCCAGGATTGGAGCTGGCAACCCTAGCGCATTCTCATCTCAAAAGGAGTCTCTTTAGGTAGGTAAACGTTTGGAGCGGTAGAAATGTGAGGTAATTTTTGACTTTTTTGCATTTTCCAACTCGAATAAAAAGTTTCTCCAGGTTAGGAGATGGCAACCCAGTATTTTCCTGACCTCCTAAGTGGTATCTATCGCTACAGTATACGTCCGTGCGGTAGACCTATGAGGTAAGACTTGGTCGACGGGAGCTTAGACTATAAGTAGTTTTGCGACAAATTTACGTGTGCCTTCATCATTCAGAATAAAGTTTCTTTAAAAAGAAACTCTACAGCTCATGTGTAACCCGACTGAAGTGCAGTTTTTCGTTTGTATGACGTAACGAACCACCTTAAGCTATGGCACGCAGTCATGTCATGTCATCGTGGGGAAGTAATTAGTTTCACGGCATCTGCCGTTACTCGCATCTGCCGTTAGTCAACCATAACAGCCACAACAGTCCACTGCTGGACATGGGCCTCCCCCTATGGGGGGGTATTGCCATACTCACCATAAAGCTGAAAGGAGGTCAAGGTACTCATGAAACTGAACCACTTTCCCCATGGAACATGGGTCGAAATATAAAAAAAAAATTGTTCTTCCCATACAAACGAACTCACTTTGTATGGGAGATTTATTGGTTGTTTTGTAACACGTTGTATTTACGGGTAATGAGTAAAGATTGCCGTGTGGTGCCGGCTTAGAACAGCATCAGCCCATATCTTTCCTATACGTGCCGTAACAGTGACTTAGGGATTTGAGTATTTGCAATTTCAGGCGACAGGTTTTCACCTGTAAATTCTTCTGAATGACTCTCAATCTTTTGTCAGACGTGGCCGTTTTTACAGCCGTTTTCACTCTGCCTACCCCGCAAGGGATATAGGCGTTATATTATGTAGGTATGAGTAAAGATTAGACTCGAGTAATGTCTGACCAATTCTCAACTTCTGAATGAATATTTGATAATAGCAAATATACTTCTAAATAAAAATACAAAAGTAGATTTTATATGTTTTTTTTAATGCTGTTGTTATCTTCCAGTAGATTTGAAGCGATTAATGAAAGGGTTAAGTTTTGTTTTTGGCTTTTATTTATTATAATACCTGAACTTATATTACACAAGTAAAAACACTTTAAATTATATGTATTAAAGGGATAATATTATTTACAAATGTATATATCGAATGAACTTACTGAGCGTCTGTCCAACCAAAAGTATTCATCTTTTAACCCTCCACATACCAGGTGAAAAATGTAAACGCGCCATAAAAGATAGGGTTTTCTAGACCCCAAATTTAAACATAAATTTCCTAAAAATTTGAGGTAGTCTTTTAAGGATTTACGATGTTTTGTATAATATTGAAAAAATATATACGGTTACATTTAATTAAGTACAAATCTCTTGAGGGTGTAATCTACTGACAAAACTGAACAACTTTTGTTTGAAACTTTTCTTCCTCTTCTTAATTTAAGAGCTATGCTCTTGTCGGTGGAGCAACCGCCATTCGTTTCTATTCTCCGCCAGAGAATATTGAAAATATGAAAAAAAATTTGGACCTCCCATACTAAGTGACACACTTTTAACATTTTCGTATGGGAGTTTTTATGAGTATTTACAAGAAAGCTTAAACGAGTTGATTTGATAAATCAAAAAGTTTATGCTTTGGGTCTATAATAATATAATACACCACCTCGTAAATGGAGGGTTAAAATAAAACTATTTTTTTTTAAAAAAAACGCTACTATAGTTAATCTACAAGTTTTTCTTATTTCTATTTATTTTTTAAAATTACGCGATCCGTCCTAATGTTTATCCGCTGCTACTTATCGATCTGATATTGTCCCGTAGTAAAAAGACGATTCTGAACAACATTAATTGCTATGAAGCCATCATTGTATTCTTATAAAATTTAGATGGGATCCTGGTGGTTTACATCAGGTACTCTCTGTGTCCACGTTTAACAGAAGCGGCCCATCATGCTGAACCACTTAAAAGTAGTTTAATGTCCTAACGTGCCAGAGAACAAATCTTTCCCCATTTATACTATTATTATTTTACCCTTTATACTATTGTTTATGTAGATGAAGGTAATCGATTTTTCTTCGGATGTGCTAATGTAACATGCTGAGTCAAATATTTGCGACGGGGAAACGTGTCAGTGCAAAATTCACAGGCATAAAGATTTTCCTCTTTGTGCATTTTTTTGAAATGTTTAACTAAATACGCCGTATCGCGAAACTTTTCATCGCATAATCTGCAACTGATGGGTTTCTCACCCGTATGTTTTTTTAGATGCGATCTTAAGTTACTAGAATCGGAAAACTTTGCATCACACATCTTACAAGCATATGGTTTTTCACCCGTATGTAGTCTGGCATGATCTTTTAAGGTATTTAAAAGTCTAAATTTTTTATCACATATCTTACAAGTGAATGGTTTTTCACCTGTGTGTACACTAACGTGCGATTTCAATTCGCCATTGGTTAGAAACTTTTTATCGCATACCTTACAAGCAAAGCGTTTGTCTCCGGTGTGTGTTCTTATATGTCTAATTAAACTATGTTTACGTCTTATTTTAAGCCCACACGTATCACAAACATAAGGTCTTTCTTCTGTGTGTGTCATGGCATGCCTTCTTAAGTCGTTTTTGTCTGAAAAGTTTCTACCACATGTTTCACAAGCAAACGGTTTTTCACCGTGTACTTTCCGAAAATGCGCTTTAAGAATATATTTAGATGACAACTCTTTATGACATATCTCGCAAGCATATGTCTTTTTAGTCGTATGTGTTTTGACATGCCGACTTGGTTTCTTATTCGTAATATTTTTTTGGTTGCATTGTTGTAATCCCGTTCCAAACAGTATTTTATTTGTGCTCATTTCGACATGTTCCGACTCTTTAATGGGTGAAGTTTTCCTCCGTTCCTCGGGAATGTGCCTGTTTACTGTTTTGTGGGTGCTCGGTGTACCGTGGTACTGTTTCTCCTCCACTTCCAGTTCGATGCTCAGCAAAGTACCTTTTAATAAAAAAAGTTCCTTGTTATACATATAGTATGCTTAAACGTCTAAGTGAGAGATCTTTAAGCTATTCTTTAGCTATGCCGAACCGGGGCCGAGTTGAATTTTTTTAATGCTCTAGGTATCTTCCAGTAGATTTGAATCCACCAATAAAAGGATTAAGTTTTGTTTTTGACTTTGATTTATACCTAATACTTCAACTTATATTACAAGTAAAAACGCTTTTTAATTTTATATGCATAGAGATTTTTGGAAAACTTGAATAAATTTTCCACCGCAGGAAGTATTTGAACCTGCGACCTTCGGCATCTGTACTGCCGACGCCACTACCAACTGGGCTACCGCGGTTCTAATCGAGGCTGCAAATAGCAAGTATATCTTGTTTACTAACGCTTGGATGAGCTCCATCTAGCGGGATAGTTTTTGCAACTATTTCCCAGCGACTAATTCATTCTTTGCAGATTGAATGTAGTCTAAGCGATGAAAATCCGCAATAAATTGAATACCAAATTTTAAAACACTTCTCGTGTTAGGTATACAAGGATTTTCAAGTTTTCCAAAAATTGTACACCTTACACGAGAAGTGTTTTAAAATTTAGTATTCAATAATAATTATAATAATAAAATTGTTTAATTAAGACCCCGTGGGCCCATAGAATAAAATAAAACAATACAATTATAACTTAAAACTAACTAACATACTATAAATACACTACAATATTACTTAAATGCTATACAGGCACTTTTTCGACGGCGACTCACGTTGCACGGGGGGTCGATAGCGCCTGAATACGACTCCGAATGTATAAAGATAATATGTGGGCGTCCGCGCAAAAAGGGTCCAGTTGTAGGGTATTGAGTTAAGACCAGTTTCAGAATCTAGAATAATCCCTCTATCATACTGACTAAAAAAAATACCAAATTTTGAATATGTATTTTTTTTACAGGCATCCAAAGTTGTAACTCTGAAAAAAGTGGTTTCGAGAAAATTGAGTTTAAAGGTTTAGGTTATTAAAAAACATAGTTCTACTTATTTGTTACATAGGTCATTATTTTTTCATAAAGATTACACTAATGTGCTTTCAATCATGTGCCCATAACTTTAATTTAAATTATCAAGGTAAGAAAATCAACCGTGTCAATTTCAGAAAACACTAAAGCCGACTTCTGGTACCTTTTATTGCACGGATTAGTACTTAATGTTTTGACCAGATATTAACAGCCATTTTGTTATCCTAGAAATCTCTTTTGCTTTTTATAGTGTTAGATTAAATATAAAGTATTAAATTATACGAAATTTTATAGATTTTCAAAAGATTTCATGAAACACCGACAAGTGGACCTTTTTTATGCTACGCTTTGGCTAGCGTTCAGTGATTTGGTATTTACTAAAATCCCAAAAAACTATAGCGTTACCTATCATTTTAAACTTACAACAACTTAATGTATATGTATGTTGACATACAGTAACTTGCCACACGGTATCTCGACACACGTTATCTCGATATACGTTACTTCGACACGCGTTAACTCGACACACATTAAATCAACACACGCGCGTTTAGTCTGCCTTTGTGCCTCTTGCTTTTTACTTCTTTTACCAATATTGTAAATATGTTTTGCAAATTAACCCTAAACCATATTTTTTCCCCACTATCGATTTCAAAGCGAAACAAGTGGTGCAAGCGATTTTCAACCTTATTGATATAAGTCGGAATGACTCGGATTTTAAAAATTCTTCTACCAAACCAAACCAACCCAAATTTGACAAATGTCAATAAGGATTAAAATTGCTTGTACCACTTTATTGGCTTTAAAATTGATAGTGGAGTTGAAAAATATGGTACAAGCAATTTTAGTCCTTATTGACATAATTATCTTGATTATTTTATAATGACATGATCACAATAAAAAAAAAATATCAAAACGTGGATCTTGTCAAGGTCTACTTTCCTAAAGAAAATAATAGCCAAGCATGCAAGGTTCCCAAGACTAACGCGGTTTTAGTTTGACAGCTGTCATCTGAAATGTGGATCTCGTCAAGACCTTCAACTTATTTAAAGCAACTGGTAGTCTACCATGCATAGTTGTCGAGAAAAACGTGTTTAAAGTTTGACAGATATCTTCAAAAATATAGATCATGGTAAGGCCTACAACTTCCTCCAAGCAACTGGTAGTCGAGCGCGCATAGTTACCGAGATAAACAAGTTTAAAGTTTGACAGCTGTCGTCAAAAATATAGGTCAAGGCCTACAACTTTCCCAAACCAACTGGTAGTCTAGCGCACATGGTTACCGAGATAAACATGATCTTGTCAAGGCCTACAACTTCTTCAAAGCAACTTATAGTCTCCCGTACCAAGTTATGGGATATGAAAAAAATTCGGGCCTCCAACACAAAATAAACCAGACCACCAGATCATTTTGTATTTATCTCATCTCTCCCCACCCATCCCACCAAACTTTGCCTCACCCGGCCCCACCTAGCCCACCTTGCCTCATCTTACCTCGCCATGCCTCACTCCGAACCCTGCCGAAGCTTGCCCCACCTCGCATGTGGCGAGATAACGTGAGTCGAAATACCGTGTGATGAGTAAACGTGTGTAGAGTTAACGCGTGTCGAGAAACGTATATCGAGATAACGTGTGTCGAGATTACATGTGTCGAAACAACGTGTGGCAAGATACCATGTGTCGATATACTGTGTGTCAAGAAGGCGTGTGTCGAGATTGCATGTGTCGACCTAACGTGTATCGAAATCTGTTGAGATGCCATGTGTCGAGATATCGTTATGTCGACTTGACGTTGTCCACTCTAGTTCGGAGTGACAGTACAAACAGTATTTACATTAAATACTTAAACCCAGTCATGAAAACATCGACTTGTCAAGACTTGCCGACATCTGGACCCTTTTCACTAAACTTTCTCATTAAAAAAAACATACTTAGAAACAAAAATTAAAAGTGTTGATTACATGAAATTGTAGTAAATTGGTTGTATGATAATATTCTTCCAAAATCTCAAAATGACATATTATTTTCACCCAACTTCATAAAAACGCAAATATCTCGGAAACTAAAAGCCGACAACTGGACCCTTCATGCGCGGACGCCCACATATTATTTACATTTTATGAACTGAACATGAACTTACTGAGCGTCTGTCCAACCAAAAGTATTCATCTTTTAACCCTCCGCATACCATGGGAAAAATGTAAACGTGCCATAAAAGGTGGGGTTTTCTAAACCCCGTATTTAAATATAAATTTCGTAGAAATATGAAGTCGTTTGATAAGGTATTACGATATTTTACATAACATTGAAAATAATTTCATAAAAAATAATTTTTAAGAATTTTCATAATATATGTCGGAGAATGATCAAACTCTGTGGGTATTTGATGAAATTATTTGACAGTTAATAGTTCGCGTTTTGATAATTTGTCTTTCCATTCCATTGCTAGTTGAATCTTGCATAGCGCTGGCAACACTTGACATAGACGGTGCGCTTTATTTGCACACAGTAGGCTAAAGAGAGCAAGATAGACTGGATTGACTTTAGAGGCGGTGTAGCTCGTTATCACAGTTCATCGTTTGATAAGGTATTACGATATTTTACATAACATTGAAAATAATTTCATAAAAAATAATTTTTAAGAATTTTCATAATATATGTCGGAGAATGATCAAACTCTGTGGGTATTTGATGAAATTATTTGACAGTTAATAGTTCGCGTTTTGATAATTTGTCTTTCCATTCCATTGCTAGTTGAATCTTGCATAGCGCTGGCAACACTTGACATAGACGGTGCGCTTTATTTGCACACAGTAGGCTAAAGAGAGCAAGATAGACTGGATTGACTTTAGAGGCGGTGTAGCTCGTTATCACAGTTCATTGATGGCTGCTTTCATGATAAAGAAACGGAACTTAGGCGGCGAACTAAGTAAACAACTTTGACAGTTCCAGTTTGGGTTACAATCGCGGTTGTGTAGTGAAGTTGGAAGATTGAGTAACTGAACGAATGAACTCATTCAAGTGGGATTGACGAATGACGAATTGATGAGCTCGAGTGTCGAATGCGATTGATTCATTCTCGGTTTGGCCGCGCTGCCGTTAACTTGTCTTTTGAGGTTAGATTTCAATCCGGCGAAATCTTGGTAATCTTGGAGTATTTCGAGGTGCTGTGCTCTTCAGGCGATGGCGGAGCCCTAGATTCGTATGGGCTACGGAATATTTGTGGAGATTGTGACAGTTCCAGCTAAGGTATGGTTTTGTTTGTGTCTTTTCGAAGTTACGTTCGCAATCCGATAGAATCATAGTGATCCTGGTTTATTTAGAGGAACCAGGGCATCCAGGCTATAGTGGAGCCTTAGCTTTATAAGGCTAGTGGAATATTTTAGGAGATCATGAAGTTTGTGATAGTTTTTATCGTTATACTTTCGAAGGTATGCGAAACGTTAGTGAAGTGCAGAAATCGTACGAGAATGGTGATAATAACTGGTGGTCTATCCTTGTAGGCATGCAGGGCTGCAGGCAGAGGACTTCAACGGTGTCTGGTGTTGAAGAGTGCTGATTATCGGGATCTGACGACTGGCGAAGAAGCGCTGACGTGGATTAGCGTGAGTCTAAGGTTCCGAGATTGTTCCTCTAGGTGTGGTGTAAATGCTGTCGTATGGTTACACCATACCTGATGAGGGCTGCAAGCCCGAAACAGCCAGGATGGAAAAGCTGACTACGTGATAGTGAGTATACTGTGGTTTATCATTAAAGTGGCAGTGGTTCGAGATAGCATGTGATGATGTAGTATCCTAACAGGAGTCGGCAGTTGACTATGCAGTATTCCACCCATCAAGTATCCATCAGGTACTCGACGAGTATACGCCCTCGACGTGCTGTTGGTTTTATATCCTGACATTCCTGACGTGTAAGATTATCTGCTTTGTTATGTTTCTCTCACCCCTTCCTGATATTTCCGACATATATATTTTTTTAACTGAATAATATAATGAGTATTTACAAGAAAACGTAAACGAGTCGATCTAAAAATTCAATACGTTTATTGCTTTCGGTCTATAATAATATAATACACCACCTCGTATACGGAGAAGAAAATCACTCAAAATTATACAAAATAGAACTAAAATTAAAATAACATAACTGAAGTAAACTTTAGGTTTTTCTTATTTCTATTTACTTTTTTAAATTTTGCGATTCGTCCTGCAGTTTACCCGCTGCTACTTATCGATCTGATATTAAATACCAAATTTTAAAACACTTCTCGTGTTAGGTAAACAATTTTTTGGAAAACTTCCAAAATTTTCACCGCAGGCAGGATTTGAACCTGCGACCTTCGGCATCAGTACTGCCGACGCCCTAACCAACTGGGCTACCGCGGTTCTAATCGAGCCCGCGAAATTAAGGAAGTATATCTTGTCCACTATCGAACTGATATTAGCCCGAAGTAAAAAGTCGATTCTGAACAACATTTCTTGCTATGAAGCCATTCTTGTATTTTTATATAGTTTGGTTGGACGGGATCCTGGTGTTTTACATCAGGTACTCTCTATGTCCATGAGTAACAGAAGCGGCCAATCATTCCGGACCACTAAAAAGTAGTTCATGTCCGACGTCTCTAACGTGCCAAAAACAAGTCTTTCCCCTTCAAAACATTATTATGGCAGATGAAGCTGATCGGTTTTTCTTCGGATGTGCAAATGTAACATGATGAACTAAATCATTGCGACGCGGAAACGTATCAGAGCAAAACTCACACGCATAAAGATTTTCTTCTTTATGCATTTTTTTGAAATGTTTAACTAAATACGCCGTATGCCGAAACTTTTCATCGCATAATCTGCAACTGATGGGTTTCTCACCCGTATGTTTTTTTAGATGCGATCTTAAGTTACTAGAATCGGAAAACTTTGCATCACACATCTTACAAGCATATGGTTTTTCACCCGTATGTATTCTGGCATGATCTTTTAAGGTCGATAAAAGTCTAAATTTTTTATCGCATATCTTACAAGTGAATGGTTTTTCACCTGTATGTACTCTAACGTGTGATTTCAATTGGGCTTTGGTTAGAAACTTTTTATCACATATCTTACAAGTGAATGGTTTTTCACCTGTATGTACTCTAACGTGCGATTTCAATTGGGCATTGGTTAGAAACTTTTTATCACATATCTCACAAGCAAAGCGTTTGTCTCCGGTGTGTGTTTTTATATGTCTAATTAAACTATTTTTATGTGTTAATTTAAGCCCACACGTTTCACAAACATAAGGTCTTTCTTCTGTGTGTGTCATGGCATGCCTTTTTAAATCGCTTTTGTCTGAAAACTTTTTATCACATATTTCACAAGCAAACGGTTTTTCACCGTGTACTCTCCGAAGATGTGCTTTAAGAATATATTTAGATGACAACTTTTTATGACATATCTCGCAAGCACAAGTCCTTTTAGTCGTGTGTGTTCTGACATGCCGCCTTGGTTTCTTTTTTGTAATATTTTTTTGGTTCCATTGTTGTCTGCTTCGTGTCGCAAGTCCCGTTCTAAACAGTAATTTAAGTGGTGTAATTTTCTTTTTATTTGTGCTCATTTCGATATGTTCCGACTCTTTAATGGGTGGAGTTTTATTCCGTTCCTCGGGAATGTGTCTGTTTACTGTTTTGTGGGTGCTCGGTGTACCATGATATTGTTTCTCCCCCACTTCCAGTTCGATGCTCAGCAAAGTACCTTTTAATAAAAAAAGTTCCTTGTTATACATACGTATGTTTTTTGAGATACTTTTCAGAGTATTTTTTTTTTCACTAATACGTACGCTTTATAGAGGAAGAGCCGAGGGCATAAATGCCTACCTCATCAGGTACCATGATAGGCTAGGTTAAGATCGATAACCTAGACATAAACAAGTCTTAAGACTCGAGGTGTGCCAGACTCGCCAGAGCCAATCCTGCCGAAACATGTAAACAATCGATATTTATTGAAGATTATTTTTCGTAAAAATTATGTCACCACCATAAGGTACCACAATAAAAGTTCTGGCAATCAGTTAACCATTGAAAAACGATGTAAAAAAGCATTGTCTGCCACTGCGCATCCAGCCGAAAGTGCTTGGCAGACCCCTCCACATATGCCCTTCCGACACCACTAACCTATCTCATCGAGTACCACGATGTGACCACCACTATAGTATAATAGCCAAGATCACTTTTACAATGGATATCAAGGTCTGCCAGGCCTAAACTACCACCTACCAATTTAATGGACGAGTTTATACTGGTTTTTACATACAAATACTTCTTCTTCTTCTTTTCGTGTGAGACACCGAGTCGTTCAACGACCCGATGAACCCTGGTGTCAGAGTTTTTCAACCGCCTACTGCAAGTAGCAAGCCTCTGACATGGTCGTGTAACAGACAGCAACCGGGACCGACGGCTTAACCTTTTAACCGCCGGAGTCGTATATATCCGACTGTGCGGGTACGTGCCCCTGCCGCCGGAGTCGGAAAAATCCGACTATATTTATTTTTGATTCTATTTAGTTAGACAGACATAATTAGCGATAATAGCAATTAATCTAAAATAAAGGAAAAAATCCGGATTTTGTTTATACTCGCACCGCCACAGTCGTGAAAATCCGACAGTAGTGTTGTGACAATACTTTGTTGATACCCAAAGGCTAATACTTCTATTATTCATTCTAATTGTTAGATTTAAGAAATTATAATATACTTAAACACAAAGTTGGTGAAACATAGTAAAACTAACTATTGTATAACATATGTTTCTATATTTTAAACTCAGCTAAACTGAATTTATAAATACGATTCATAATATTTATAAAGGTCAGTATTTCCATATATTGCACAGCACTAATCATTTGAAAATTGCTTGAAGCGTCAGCGCCGGAGTCGTATATATCCGTCCCATAGTCTAATAAAACATGGTCTTTCCTTCCCAGAGAAACACAAGACAACGTCACTTAGTATTGCCACTTTATTTCAATAAAATACGTTATGGGGTAAATTGAATCTCAGAACAATGGGTTAAAATATTTCTTAATAATTTTATAATTTAGATTTACGTGTGTATTAACTTGAACTTTACGACAACACTTCAATTGTATTTATTAGTTAACAGTATCATAAATGATTTACAAAAAACATCATAAGAGTGGGTAATTCTGGTAACCCACAAGCATGATGACGTAGTCTTGTGTTGGTCACGTGGTTCACGAGTCTCGGAAAGAAATACCAGGCGGAGTATCTTATTATACCATGATCCGTCCGCTTGTGACGTCATAAGCGTGAAAAGCGCCGGACTAGGGTGGGTATATTGATAAAAAGTTGTCGATGGTTTTATATTTTGAGAAAAGTTTTTGTTGTAATAAAAATCATGGTTGAGAATTGTTTTTTTTTAAATGTAGGTTCCCATTTTATATGTACGTCCGGGCGTGCGTGCTTGTGTGTTAAGTGTGTTTTTCATTATGTCAAAATATATGCCTCCTTATTCCTGCGATCATTATTGACGCACGAATTCGCATCGAACGAACGTTCAAATTAGCTTCAGACGATCTTCCGATGCTTCCAATGGACGTCGATTTTTGTGTGGGCAGCCTCTTGAATTCTTTGCTGTCCATCACTAGTTGTTAAAAACATGTTCGGAGTTCCACCGCCGGAGTCGTGTATATCCGTCAATAGGGATTCCAAACAGTCGATGTTTTAATATGAGTTGATGATATTGTCAAAACTATTATCTGGTACATTTAGCTTTTTTATATCATCAAACTTCCTATATAGGTATTAAAAATTATATAGCATTCTAATCAAATATTTATTTTAGCAAGGAAATTCAAATATTTCTACTCAGAAGCGTGTATTTTAGCATTATCGTGGATGTCGTTGACATCACTAGCGAATTTGAACAAAAACTGACCACGGCGGTAGGGGCACATTTTTTTTAGATTATGCGCGGCGGTTAAAAGGTTAACGTGCCCATCCAAGGCACAGAACCATCTTACTTGCGAACAATCAGGTGGTTAGGACCTAACCAGACTGGGAACAAATTCACAAAGTGATAAATATCAACTTTGTGAGTGACCCCTATAACTTCGTCAGTTTTGGAGCTATCGACACCAAATTAGGTGTGAAGATAGATCGTGTTGACCTAAAGTAAGGAATGTTGAGATTATTCCCCTTGAATTACTATAACTTTAACAAGGGCGTAAAGCTCACGATGATGCCTGGTTATCTGGTCTCGCAAACAAAAGGCAAAAACGACATCTAAACATGCATGTGCCAGTCTCCAATTCCACCTTCGTTTGTAGTGCGTGCGGAAAGTCATGGCGCTCCCGTATCGGCTTATACAGCCATGAAAAATCTTGCCTCAGACACTGAATAAATCGTCTGTCACAGACGTATGAGGCCAATGATGAACAAGAAATCGCATCAAAATCCGTTGCGTGGTTTAGGAGTTAGCGAATTACACGACAGACAGATAAACGGAAAAAGCGACTTAATTTTGTACTATGTATGTATGTATGTATGTATGTATTGCCTATACTATTATAGTACTAACCAGGTTGGATGTCCTCTTCATATTGCTGGGTGTCATCTTCATAATCCAGGTTGTCATCCGGTTCCTCTTTAACCTCCACAGGGTCCACCTCCTCAGGTTCCACCTTCAGAGTCAGCTCCTCAGTGTGAAGATCTCCGGAGACTAAAGACAAAAAAAAATTTAAAAACTTACCTACGACCTTAGAGTATAAATTTTACTAGTGACCGATAGCTAAAACTCAGAACCGGCTGGTGATAAGGAACAACTTTCCCCAAGGGACATAGGTAGTAATGCGAAACAAATTTTTGGACCTCCCATTGTATCTGAAATCAGCTGAGCGGCAAGTTTGTATCCTAATTACTTGGAGTCGGCGGCTTTTTACGAAACACCCTGACTGGACTAGGGGTGGCAGTATTCATAGTCGCTAGCACACGGCCGGCAGATTTTATGTTACTCACTGTTTGCCTTGTCGCTCAAATCAAGTGTTTTCTCGTTCCGTTTGGCTGTCACGCTGGAATCACTCAAACCCCGAATCTCCGACAATTTTATATCATCCTCCACTTCAACTTGATCGTCGGTGTCCGCCATTTCTTTCATTTCTGTAACAACAATATTAATACATCTTATTATACCTTTGAACGAGCAAGAATTGTATATACGGTGAAATTTTACTAGTGACCGATAGCGAAAACTCAGAACGGGCTAATGATAAGGAACTACTTTCCGAGGAGGTCCAATTTTTTTATTTCATATTTCGATCTATGTTCCTTGGGGAAAGTTGTTCAGTTTCATGAGCTGGTTGGTTCACCCTTTAAAATATATGCAATTTATTTTTTTACACCTTATATATTTTCGGGATCTCGGAAACGGCTCTAACGATTTTCACAAAATTTCATAAATAGGGGTTTTCGGGAGCTAAAAAATCGATCTAGATAGGTTTCATTTTTCAAAAATCATTGCTTCACATGTTTTAGCAAATTCTTTTTTTTAAACTAACAACGACATCTTTTGGTGAGTAAGAAGTATAACCGTGTTTGTAACTAGCGCATAAAAAACAAAAACCGAGCGAGCTCGGTCCACCAGCTGGTAGTATTAAATTGAGTCGCTTTTTGCCTCTGACTGTTTGGGAATTCGCTAACTCCTCTAAAGTCATCGGATTTTGATGCCATTTTTTTAATAGATAGAGTGATTCAAGAGGAACGTTAGAGTTAGAGGTATGTATAACACATACGGGGCAAATGTCTTTTTTTTTGTATTTTTGACAAAAAACAAAAATTCCATGTGATAATTACAGTAGTACCTGTTTCACAGAAGAAAGGGATTATAAATAGCGGCTGTAGGTCATACTTTCTTACTAGGGCTTTTACATTCATCAGGGGTTCATGCTTTCTCACTCTCACTTTTGGAATCGCCACCGCAATAAATAATCCTTTTTTTCTGTGAATCAGTTCATCATTGGCCTTATACGTCTGTGTCAGACAATTTATTTATTATTATATATTAATAGGCGAGCAGCCACTGGCTGATGTGCCTATATCTAAGCTGGTGTGCGTGTAACAGTTCATTAAAATTACATGATTTTTATATTATTCACAAAATCACTTGTCCATAGTCACTAGTTATCTTTTAACCACTTGTCAAGTCTGTTTTTGAAGCTGTTAACGGATGGTGCGTCTATCACTTCCTGCGGCAATTTGTTCCACAGTGACAATACTCTGTTGTTTAGAAGATGATATCCAACATTGGTGTTGGATCTCCAGCGAGCCAGTTGGATGTCGTTTTTATGTCGTGCACGATGTATATCACTGAGTCTAAAGATGGCAGGAAGGTCTGGGCAGTTGTATTTATGCGAGAGGATCTTGTAAGTTTCGATAAGGTCACCACGGTTACGTCGATCTTGCAGAGATGGCAGTCCAAGGATCTTCAGTCTGTCTTCATACGTCTTTTTCTTAAGGCAGTAAGGTAGTTTTGTCGCTCTTCTTTGAACACTTTCAAGCAGATTGATGTCCTTCGAGAAGTAGGGGTTCCAGATTTGGAAACCAGAAAGTTTCAGGAGTAATACACTGAAAAGACCTTTGCACTGCATACAGCATACTATTTGCTTTTTTCACAATAGTACCAATGTGATCTGCCCATTTCAGGTCTCCGCTTATAAGAACCCCAAGGTCCTTCTGTGATGACACTGGAGTTATAGGAGCATTATCAATCGCGTAACTATTGCAGGGGTTGTCACGTCCTACATGTAGTACAGTACATTTGCTGGGATTAAGTTTAATTATCCAATCTCTAGTCCAGTCCTGTATTCTTTCCAAATCATCCTGCAACACTCCGCTGCTTATCAATGGGTTTCCAAAATATTTAACATCATCCGCGAAGAGACAAGAATCCGATTCAATGATGGAGCATAAATCTGTCACAAACAGTCCAAACAGGGCAGGCGCGAGCACTGAACCTTGGGGGACCCCACTCAGCACACTCTTGATATCAGACAGCTTGTTGCCAACCCTAACTTGAAAGGTTCTATCAGACAGATAGCTTTCTATCCATTTCAGAAGCTTGCCACGGATGCCAAGATGTTCCAGCTTGGTAAGCAGCCTTTTGTGCGGAACTTTGTCAAAAGCGCGCTCAAAGTCTAGGTAAAAAATATCAAGTGGGTTGCCAGCATCAAATTCACAAGCCCATTTTTGATAACAAGTCAGTAAGTTGGTGATGGTGGACCGCCTCTCTACAAAACCATGCTGTTGTATGGGGATCAGATTCTCCTCATCAATAAACTCCTTTAACTTTTGACAAATCAAGCGCTCCTGGCACAGTGTTGGGCGTAATTAATTACTTTTGTAATTTAATTAATAATTGAACTACTTTTAATTCAATTACATGTAATTGAAATTACATGTAATTACATGTAATTGAAATTACATGTAATTGAAATTAACAGTAATTGCAATTACTTTTCCAATTATGTAATTAAGTAATTATTATTCGTAATTCAATTACTCAATTACATTTTGTAGTATGATACATTGCATTATTGGCATAATCACAAATTTTGACGATTAAAACTTATAATTTTGTCACTAAATTAGTGATGATTGAAAATCTAGTTTTTGTGGTGATTATTAAGTATTCAATCGCTAATTTTTGAGTCAAAACTTAAACTAATTTGTAGGTATAAGTACATAATGACTCGGCCGGCTCGGCCCTTCGAATTGCTTGTCTATGGGTCTTTAGAGGTCAGCCATCGGGTCGAAAGGGTTGTTAGGTTTGTAATGGTTCAACGGGTTCAGCTGGTCGCAAGGATTCTTCGGGTCGTAAGGGTTCATCGGGTCGTAAGGATTCAACGGGTCGTAAGTGTTCACTAAAAGTTCACGAAGAACCCTTACGACCAGAAGAACACTTACGAAACGAAGAACCGTTACGACCCGATGAACTCTTACGACCCGATGAACTCTTACGACCCGACGAACCGTGACGACCCGAAGAACCAAAGTCAAAGTCAAGTCAAAATTTTTTATTCAAAATAGGATATAAAAATATCACTTATTGATAGTCATTCATTACAATACGCAGAAATGGATTAGTCATTGTAAAAAAGAGAAATTTGTGAGGCACAATTTTCTCTTTTTTATAACAATTTTTATTCCTACTATAAACGCGGCTCGGGCGGGATAAAAAAATAAAAATAAAGGCACTGCCTCGGGGCTGGCCAGGCTAACCACACGGCATGTAACCTTATGCCTTAACGACCAGTAAGTGAAACTAAATTCGGTCAAGATTTTAAAAAGGTGTTACATGCGTATAGTTAGTCGGACCTCCTGGACAGGAAAGCCCCCCAAAAACCTGCCCAGAAGTGCTCCTATTCTAAAGATTACAATCTTTGTAGGCCCTAAGCTACCCTAGCTAAGTTTGAAAAAAACATTAATAGTAATAGCCGAATAACGGCTCCACACAAAATTAAAAATAAGTAAACAAAAAAACAAATTACAGTAGAATATTCTAACTGTTTCGTCTAAAAAAAATAAAAAATTATTTTATATAAACAAACATGTGGAACTACTCCCATGAAGATTTATCTTGCATATAATCGGATATTTCATAATAGCCTTTCTTGCATAATTTTTGTTTTATTACTTCTTTAAATTTATTTAAGGGTAAATCTTGGATATTTTTTTGGAAGCTTATTATAAAAGCGTATACAGCTTCCTTTAAAGGATTTGCTTACTTTACTAAGCCTGCTTGTGTGAGCTACAAGTTTGTCCTTATTTCTAGTGTTGAAATGATGTCTATCACAATTTTTCTCAAAAGTATTAATATTAGATTTGACATAAATCAAATTTTCGTATATATATTGTGACACAAATGTTAATATATTGATTTCTTTAAATTTTTCCCTTAAGGAGACTCGAGGCCCTATTTTATAAATTGCACGAACAGCCCGTTTCTGCAGAACAAAATGTTCTTTACATCCGCAGCGTGGCCCCACAATAATAAGCCATAAGACATCAAGCTATGGAAGTAACTAAAGTAAACTAGTCTAGCAGTGTCCACATCCGTGAGATATCTTATTTTTTAACTGCGTATGCTGCTGAACTCAGTCTCTTCGACAATTTCTCAATATGTGGCCCCCATTGGAGCGTGGCGTCCAAAGTTATACCTAAAAATACTGTTGAATCTGCAAGGTCCAACTTTTCATCCCTTACCTTAATAATTGTAGTGCTCGGTTTAACATTAGGCAATGCAAATTTTATACATTTAGTTTTCTTTTCATTTAATAGGAGATTATTTATAGTAAACCATTTTACTACATCGATTATAGTATTATTCACGTCGTCATAGTTGAGTTGATGCCTCTTTACTTTGAAAAGCAATGAGGTATCGTCGGCGAACAACACTATATCATGTTTGTCTTTAACAAGATACGGTAGATCATTAATGTATACAAGAAATAGGAAAGGACCAAGAATCGAACCTTGCGGAACGCCCATGCTTAAATTAGATCCAGATGATCTTTCACCATTGATATCAACCTTTTGGATTCTATTAATCAGATATGATTCCAAAAGGCTAAGAGCCTGGTCTTTAACGCCATAATGACTTAGCTTCCTGACAAGAGTTTCATGATGGACACAATCAAATGCCTTGGACAAATCACAAAATACACCTATGGCGTCATGAGATTCCTCCCAGGCATCCATTATATGGTTGATAAGGTCAACACCTGCATGAGTAGTAGAACGACCCCGTGTGAAACCGAATTGCTGTAAGTGCATTAGGTTATTACGATAAAAATGACCTTGCAATTGAATTAAGATAATTTTTTCAAAAATTTTACTGAGTGTAGGTAATATTGATATAGGTCTAAAATTAGTGGGGTCAGTTGTACTACCGGCTTTGAACAGCGGGATAACTTTGCTATGCTTCATCAAGTCAGGAAACACGCCACTGTCAACACATTGATTAAAAATACATGCTAGACATGGAGCAATACAATCGATTATAGAACTTATAATTTTAACTGAGAGGCCGTGGAGATCTGAAGTCTTTTTCATTTGTAAAGTTTTAAATATTTTTATAATTTCTGTGTCACTAATGTGACGAAATCTAAAATATTTATTACAATGGTTTACATTTTCCTTCAGTACTGATTCAGCGAGATCGGGACAAGAGTTTAACGATTTGGTAGTCGAAACTGGAATATCGGTAAAAAAGTTTTCAAAAGCCTGAGCTACTTCCAAATTGGTATTTTTTATTTCATTATTTATCATGAGTCTAATATTTTCGTTACGACGTTTCGATTTACCAGTTTCGTTATTTACAAATTTCCAAGTAGTTTTTGTTATATTCGTGCTGTTTTGAATATTATTTTTAATGAAGTTAGATTTGGCTACAGAACAAACTTGTTTAAAAGTTTTAGAGTAACGTTTAACATAATCAGCAAAAGCTTTTGATTTATTATATGACCTTTCATCATACAGATCGTACAATTTTCCCTGCTTTTATGAATTCCTACCGTCGCCCAATCACTAAATAACAATTTTGTGTTAACTTGAATTTTTTTAGATTTAAATACATTGTCATATTCTGTTTTGGCAAGGTTAAATACAGAGTTATATAAATTATTTGGATTTAAGTCATATTGTAATTCTGGTATTTTGTCTATGATATTTTCTCTAAACCGATTTAGCCTACTTTCATTTACCGGTACACACGTAATATCTTGTTTAGGTGCCTTCTCAATGTTTATTTTGAACGTAGCTAGCTGACCGGTATGGTCAGAGCTTAATTTATTTATGACAGACGCGTCTACGGGTTTAATATTTGTAAAAATATTATCTATGCACCTGGCTGAAGTAGCCGTGATCCTCGTAGGCACCGAAATAAGATGTACGAGGTTGTAACATAAAAATAATGATTGAAACCTCTTACTGATACTAGAGTTTTCAAGAATATTTACATTGAAATCTCCACAAACAATAATTCCTTTATTAGATTTTGTTGCTTTATCTAAGGCTACCTCCATAACTTTTTCGAAGGAATCATATTTAGCATCTGGTGGGCTGTATACGCTCATAATAACAATATGCTCAAGTTCTACGCAAGCTATTTCGATAGTTCGCTCAACAGACAGGCTAACGATATCAGTGCGTTCTTTATATTTAAACTCATTTTTAAGTAATATTAACGAGCCGCCGCGTATTGCCGTAGATCTGTTGAACGAACTTGCTACTTGGTGATTATTAAAACTGAACATGAGCTGGTAATCTCTGAGCCAATGCTCAGTCACACAAAGAATATCAATATTATTGCAATTCATGAAAAGCTCAACTTCTAATTCCTTGCTTAACATGCCCTCGATGTTTTGATGTACAATTTTTAAAACATGGCTATTTGGAATTTTATTATTATGCTTACATTTTTATTATTATTATTTTTCAAAATTTGTTTTTGCAAGATAGTCTGACTTAGCTTAGTAGGAGATGTCGAAGTTGAAGTACTGCCAGAGTAACTCTCTGTTGTCTTAGGCACTAATTTAAAGTACTTGGAACCGATTCCAAGGTAATAAGGTTCGTATTGATATTCTGCTCAATAAAAGCAGTTGTCTGATTAGCCAACAAATTGGCTGAATTTTTAAAATAATAAGATAGTATCTCTGCTATCTGTCGTTTATAAACTTTAGATAGATAATATCTATCCTTTGTTACATTGAAATATTTTCCAATATAAATATTGGTGTCAATGAAATGAAATTTGTCAGGATTGCGACATGTCAAAGTATGTAAGTACTTGTTACACCAATGTCGAGTATTATTTTCTAAGTTAGTCATTTTTTGGCTATAGGGAAATGCAAAAAAAATCACTTGTTTGACATTTTCCATTGAATACAATTTGTTTGAAAAGAAAGCAAAGTCTTTTTTTGTCGCATTTCCCCTTCTACCACTAAATATAATAACAATTGAATTTTCTTGAAATTGTGATGCCAACACTGTATTTAAGAGTGTAGAAAAATCGGCGCCAGGCATGCAATTATTAATTACTGCCTGACCCATGCACTGACCAAGTTGTAAGCACCATTACGACCATAAGAACCCTTTCGACCAGAACAATGAAACCTTACGACCCGATAAACTTTAACAACCCGATGAACTCTTACGACCCGATGAACCCGTACGACCTGATGAACTCTTACAACGCGATGATCCCTTACAACCCGATATACATACACTAAAAAAAAAACCGGCCAAGAGCGTGTCAGACACGCCCACAAATAGGGTTTCGTAGTCAACGTTTAAATATCAGGTTTTTCAGCATTACAAACTTATTTTTGTTGCTGGTTTGTTAGCAGCAGTATGATGACCAACCGCAAATAGAAAAACTCATTTTTTTCTGAAACCTTTAAGGGTACAATATCCGTTATAGTTTTCATTGTAATTTGAAATTGTAAGCTATATTCCATAATTATTTCAAATTTTTAGCGTTTATACTGTAGAAGTTACAGCTGGAACAAATTATGGGTCAAAAACGCCCTTTTTAAAAGCAAATATTTCGTGACAGAAACATTTTAGTGACTTTGTTTCAAAGAAACCTCACCTTAGTTTTAAAAGACCTATTCAACGATACCCTACTCATTATTACAAAAGAAAAAATTTTTTTTTGCCCCCCTTTCACTTGTATGGGAGGGGGTCCAAAAAACATTTAATATATTTCTTTCTTAACATTTCTATATTTGGGTCAACACGATCTATCTTCTCACCAAATTTCATGTCGATAGCTCTAAAACTGCCGAAGATATGTGGGCGCGGCATACAGACAGACAGACAGACAGACAGACAGACTTGACGAAACTATAAGGGTTTCTAGTAGACTACGAAACCCTAAAAACGAAAGGTTCAAGGAGTGCAAAAGGCCAAGCAATTCTAAGTATTGATTCATGTACTATCAGCAGCACATCAACCTATCCTTGATACATTACTGTTTTTGTTTTTGAATAGAGATGATAAAAACACCTTTTTATTTCATCATATTGTTTTGTATGGGTCATTATTTAGAAATAAACACATAGTTAAAAATCCTTATAGCTGTTATTTATATGGCCCTTGTTCATATGTAATTGAGTAATTTAGTAATTCTAATTACAATTACATCAAAGTAATTGGTAATTGAAATTACTTTTTAAAATTATTAATTGTAATTGGTAATTGCAATTACATACAGTAATTGTAATTTTGTAATTAGTAGTTAATTACAATTTGCCCAACACTGTCCTGGCATTTGCATATTATACTGGTTAAACTTATTGGTCTATAATTAGCTGGGTTTAACTTGTCTCCTTTCTTGTAAACTGGTGTTACCAATGCATGCTTCCAGTCACTGGGCAACAGACCACTGGAGAAGGACTCATTCATTATATTTGCAAGTACCGGAGTAATAACTTCAGCTGACTCTTTCAAAACGATGCCAGGAATGTTGTCAGGGCCAGCAGCGGAGTCAGCCTTCAGTGATTTCAGTACTTTGAAAACGCCAGTTGGAGTAAAGTTAACGTCACAAAGTGAGCTTTTAGTTGGGGGGCCTGACTTCACATCCAAGTTACCAATTATAGGCGGTTCCCTAGAATAAGCTTTTTCAAACTCCTGTACAAACAAATTAGCCATGCTGAAAGGGTCAGTTATCAAGTTCCCAAGTTCATCGTGTAGTGCAGGTGGAATACCAACTTTCGAAGACATGCAGCTTCTCATATGACTGTAAAATGCTTTATCACCTCGGTTTAGAATTTTGGCTTCATATTTGGCCCGCTGTCTTCTAGTTTCGTTCACACACTTATTATTAGACTGTCTATAAAGGTCATACATTTCATTACTACAGTCATCCTGATAGGCATCCCACAGCATTTTCTTTTCCTCTGTCATTTGTACTATGTCTTTAGTAATCCACGGTTTATTAAATTTCAAATGTTTTTTTAGCCAAGAGCGGTGCATGTTTGTCAATCACCTTTGTTATAGCAGATCTAAACTGCGTCCATTGTGAGCCAATATTTTCATTTGGGTCAAAAGACTGGAGTTCTAATTTAAGATCAGCATTAAATACTTCATAGTCAATCTTGTGA
Organism: Phthorimaea operculella; assembly: GCA_024500475.1. Lineage (NCBI taxonomy): Eukaryota > Metazoa > Arthropoda > Insecta > Lepidoptera > Gelechiidae > Phthorimaea > Phthorimaea operculella. The sequence goes on along the minus strand of JANFCV010000324.1, from coordinate 30,629 downwards.
AGTAGCCGTCTCAAAGTAACTGGTTGTACCTTAGAGTTGATGAGGTATTGCACACAAAATTCCAGAACACAGTGGTCACTTTTCCCAATAGGTGGTAAGTACTTAATATCAGTAATAAGGCCTTCCTCGTTAGTCATGACAAGATCAAGTATTGAAGGTGTATTATTAATTCTAAATCGAGTAGGTTGAGTCACAATCTGTTCCCAGTTTGAGTCAAGAAAATGCTCCTGAAATAAAGTTGCTTCCTCTGTAAGTTTCTGATCTACCGTCAAAGGCCATGAGATATCTCTATAGTTGAAGTCACCTGCTATTATAATCGTGTTGTAGAGAGAAGCGCGTTTCAAATTTTCATAGAGCTTTGTGTCTCTAGAGTGCCAATCTAATTCATTGTCTGGTCTATATACTACTACCAACATGAAGTGATAAGTTGAAAATTGAATATCCAGATATAGAGCTCCAGTTAAGTCACACATGAATGATTTGTTGGTTTTGACTACTATAGGTATTCCACTGATAGAGTGTCGAGAATAAATTGCCACACCACCTCCACGCGTTTTGCCATCAACCTTACGAGTACTATGCTTCCTATCTAGTCTGAGTAGGTAGTGTATACCCTGGAATTTCATAATTAGTTTTCTTGTCAAAGCTCTTAAGCCAAGTCTCAGTTAATAAAACAAAGGTTGGGCTACGCTTGTTCACTTCCAAAATCAACAAGTCAAAGAATATTGCCCACGGGGCAAAGGGCTCCCGTCTAAAATGCCTCAAAGCTGAAGTAGTTCTAAATGGACAATAAATAACCACTTATTTACCTCCAGTTTTTCTTTTCTATAAAAACCCGGGATATAAAGTTATTTATAAAAATAATACATAACCTAAAAACAGATTGATCTCATAATTTAACACTTTGACATTTAACACTTGCATTTAAGATTCCCTTAAATATCAGCGAATCCTACTGGCTACTGGAAACACTGTAAAGATAATGAGATAATTTCCAAAATACGGCACTTGCAGAATTCGTTTCTGAGCCTAAGTGACGAGCACTACGAGTCTACGAGCCCTTTCACACAGGTGATTTTTTCAGGCTATTACTCGACGGAACGTGATCGCAACGAACGGGCGACAGCTCGCATCGCAGCATGCACGCAGCGTTATCAACGCGATTTTTCAATCGCCACGTAACCACCGCGTGCTTGTCATGAGTCCATTTTGTGAATTAAATACCAACCATCCCACTTTGTATTTACAGCGAGAACGTATAATGCAGTGATATATAGCTGCGTGTATGCCGCTAGTCGCCGCGAACCGTCGCGTCCTCGTCGCGATCGCTCTCCACCGAAAAATCGCCGGAGCAAAATCTCTGGTGTAAAAGGGCTCTTTATTTCATTACCTTCTATTCACCTCCTAACTGCTGGGTAAATAGGATAGCAAGTAAAATACAATAAATAATGCAAAAAAAAGTTTTATTTTATTGCTACTTGTTCGTTGATTGATATGATGCAGGTGGTGGTGCAACTGACTGCGGTGTAAAGGTTCCGGGCTCAGTCGGCGACGGTCGTCACACAACCATGTCATAGCCTCATAGCAGTACCTATGTCGTATCGTTTTCCTTGTTGCAGCACTATTATAAAAAGCTGCATTTAGTATACGTTCCATCCTTGAGACCTAAAATGCATAAACAAAATAATTATTATCTCTCTTTAACATTATTAACCATGCGGGTGCCTTGATTATGCGGCAGGCCTGGCAGCACATGATTGCTAGTAATATTTAGATCAATACGGTTGGTATAAACATCCAGAATCAATTGTGTCTCCGAACACAGCAATTTGGGGAAGGTTACTTTCCATCATCTTTCCATACTCACCACATCCACACCACGCTTGGCAGGCGGATTGGCGAGCTCAACGTAATTTACGGGGAATATTGCCGCCCATTCTCTGATTCCATCCCTTTCATAGCCATCACTGATCTAACAGAGGTTAATTATCTGATTTGGAGGTATCCATAAGAGATGTAGAGTGTTTTTATGTGAAACATGAACTTAACTAAATAAACTCTCAACAAACTTGTTTGGCAAGACCATAATGGTAACATTTGTAGTATTTTTGTAAAAAATTGGTAAATTGAAATAAATATACAAATTGAAATATTATTTTATGATTTATGACTTATGACAAGGAATGTGATTCAAACAACAAACCGTCAAACGTCAACCAGAAACAGACATATAATTCACGTCATTTTTGTGTCATTTTGTAACCAAAAAGAATCTGGTCAAATAGGTACATTATATTACTTGACTGATTATATGAGTTGCTTAGATAATAAAACTCCTTGTGCTTTCTAGCGCGTGTTTGGTTGATTTCCTAGTTTCATGAACAATCAATACAAGATTTAGTAATAAATAAAATTAAATTACCCGTTTTATAAACACTTTTATATAGCGAAACAGCAAAGATTAAATTAAAAATTATTTTAATATTGGTATCACCTTGAGGCAATGGAAAAACATAGCCCACAAATGGGCATTCGTCTTTAGAGTTGAGGGAACAAATATTGGTGTACATAAAGGTGAGTGTGGCATAAGGGTTATTTTGATTTATTAGTTTTTTGTTTTGATGATCTTCGGAGTACCCTTATAATACTTAATAGTCAAATCTGTCTCACCAGCATCCTGTCTCTGCTTCAGCTGCTCACGAAGGAAACGCAGTTGTTCACGTTGTTGGGGGGTTTGATCATCGTAGATTTTATACGGAGCCGTTACCTTGTTCCGGTTCTTTAATATTTTTATAGCTGAGTTACGAGACTTCAGGATCACTTTAAGGAGGCGGTTTTTCCCATCAATTCTTTTGCCCAATCTTACCACCTTGATCACTTCTGAGGGATTGAGCCCACAAGCAGCACCAGTAATAATTTGATTGACTATGTTTTGGTCATGATCAATCCGCGCTGTTAAATCAGTGTCATTAGACTCAGCTGCACCCGTAACTATGACATTACGCGACCTATTCTCCCTATCAGCCATTTCTTCAATAAGCTCCGAAACACCTGCTTTGCGTGGTCCGTCGCGAGGTTCAGCCAAGCCACCATCAGAAGCCATCTTTTGCTGCAATCTCTGCACGTCATCCCGTAACGCGTCCACAGTTTTTATCAGTGCAGGCACTTGGAATACTCCTTCACGACAGGGCGGACAGAGAAAAAGCATCGTACGCTTGGTTTTCAAGCCCATGACCTTCATTTCACTGCTTGTTAAGCCGCTGCAAGTGATACACATATGACGCTTGCAACCATCACACTGTACGGCTTCCTCCACAGAAAAAGACTTAACACACTGGAAACAGTTGGTAAAAGCCATTTCCATCCAATTTTTATTTTCCACACGCGTAAAGACGCAACGGTTTTTAACGGTTTTTTTAGGTTATGGAAAAATAGTCAACAGCACAATATTTTCTTGCAATTTATAGTCTTTCACAATTTTTAGAGTTCTGGAACTGTTTTTATACACAATTTGAGTAGTCCAACACACTAATAGTTATATTTTTCAATTATTAAAGTTCGCACAACACACCAGCACAACTGATCGATTTGAGGGTACACAAAGAAAAAAAAAACTTAGAATTTAGTGTCTGAGGCAAGATTTTTGATGCCTGTATAAGCCGATACGAGAGCGGCATGGCTTTTTGCACGCTCTCCACAGACACTGCATTGCCTGGGACGCAGTTAAGGAAAACGCAGGGCTGCCCAGGACCTGCGCTACCCTCTCGGCCTTCCTGGCTGACTCCACAGGAATGACGGGTCGATACGTGTGGAACCAGGTCGGCTGCAGGAGTCTGCCGCACGATTTATTACCAGTCACTCGCACCTGACGGTGACCCCATTCCGGGTTTGTGTGTGGAGTTTTCCTTCGCCAGGACCCTTATCAGCTTGGGTCGGATTTATCCCTCGGTCGCCTCTTACGACCCCCACGGGAAGAGAAGGGGTGGTGCTATTCTACTCTGCCGGCACCACACGGCAAGTTAGTAATTTAATAATACCTAATATTATATAGGGGGGAGTAAGGGGAGAACGGATTTAAAGGGGAGTAAGGGGAGAACGGATTTAAAGGGGAGTAAGGGGAGAACGGATTTAAAAGAACATCTCATCCGACCCAATAGTCAACCTCACCTGCTCGCGCCGGATGGCGGCGGCGACCAAGCGGCTGCCGTGGTGCTCCCTGCTAGACAACTGACGAGGCTCTGGCGACCGAGCAGTGGCGGTATAACCACACACCTGGCTGAGGCTGGAAGAGGTTATCGTAAACCTTGGGAGTATAAATGCTTCCTAAAAGAACGATAGGAGAAGGCACTCTGAGAACAAACCGAGTGTGACGGCACGCTTTGAAGTAGCAGCCCTGCTAGCCGCCTAGGGTACTATGGGCTAATAACCTGTATACCCGAAACCAAATTATTACAGAAACTCAAAGAAGAAGAAACCAGATCGATACTAAACAAACGACTTTTGGCGCGAAAACACGGACACTGATAGGATGTTGGAATGTACGAACAATGAAAGAGGAAAGCAGAGTTCACCAAGTGATAAAGTATATGCGCGACTACAAAATGGACATAATGGGCATATCTGAAACACGTTGGAAGGAGTTCGGAGAACGCCAAGTTGAAGACCATACCTTGCTATACTCAGGGCAAAAAGACAAGCATGAATACGGTGTAGGCATCCTATTCAGCAAAAAAGCACGAAATAGTCTCCTCAATTGGAAGCCCGTGTCAGACAGAATAATAACTGCACGTTTTAAATCCCGAGTGAGATCAATTACCATAGTGCAATGCTATGCACCAACCAATTTAGCGGATCCTGACAAAAAGGAAGCATTTTATGACCAGCTTAATGCAACAATGCAGAACATAGCAAAAGGCGATATAATTATCTGTATGGGGGACTTTAATGCTCAGATCGGAAACAGCAACCAAGGCATAGAACAATGGGTAGGCAGACATGCGCTAGGAAACCGAACTGATAATGGAAATATGTTAGTGGATTACTGTTGTCAATACGATATGGTGATAGGAGGCTCAATCTTTCCACACAAGGATTGTCACAAAGTATGTATGTATGTATGTATTCACTTTATTGTACCTTAAACATTTACAGTATTATGATAAAAAATAAAGTATATATATGGCACAAAGGCGGACTTATCCCATTGAGGGATCTCTTCCAGTCAACCTTTGAGATACCCAGAGGATATGTTGTTTGCAGGTAAACAAAGGTACTGTAAAAATATTAAATACTTATTTGAAATCTTACTCTTAAATAATAAAATAAAACGATAAATAAACCTACTTTATAAAATACATATATAATTTTATATAAATATATATCATATGCCCTACAAATTGTCCACGTCACCCACGTCGAAACCCCAAGCCCTCTTGATGTTGGATTTGAAACTCTTCACGTTAGTACTTTTCCTTACCTCTGAAGGAATCCCATTCCACAAGCGCGCAGCATGTACAGTAAATGACCTTTTAAATGTCTTAGAGGAGCAAACCGTCACCTGGAGAGAAAGATCACCACAGGAGCGCAGACGAGGAACCTCAACATTATACGCAAACCTCTCACGCAAGTACTGCGGAGCGTTAGGGTTTGTGAGCACATTGAAGAGGAGTGATAGGGTGTGCAGGTCTCTGCGGCGACGTATTGTTAGCCACTTTAAGCGCTCCCTGTACTCCGTGATGTGGTCAAATTTGCGCAACCCAAATACGAAGCGGATGCATTGATTCTGAAGCCTTTCCATCTTATTCAGGAGTTCCTCAGTGAGGTCTAGATACGCCACATCACAGTAGTCCAGTAGAGGCAATAGTAAAGCTTGTGCTAACATAATTTTTGTCTGGAGCGGCAAAAAGTTTTGCAGTCTCTTGAGAGAGTGAAGGGAGGCGTATAGTTTACGACTGACCTCAGTCAACTGGTCCGTCCATGATAGGGTTTGGTCAATATGTATTCCAAGATTCTTAACTTTGGACGTGAAAGGAATAGGTGAGCCGTTAAGAATAATCTCTGGAATTTGATCCACCATTAACCCAGAAATACGCTGACGACCGCCGATGATGATGGCCTGGGACTTGGCCGCGTTCAACAGGAGTCCATGCCTCTTTGCCCAACAAGTTATAGTAGTCAGGTCATGATTTATCCTGTCGATCGCGTTATCTAGTCCATTTGGAGGTTCAGCCGTGTATATCTGAAGATCATCAGCATATAGATGGTACGAAGACAGTAAGGCAGATGTAATACCGTCAATAAAAATAGAAAACAGCAAAGGGGAGAGTACTCCCCCCTGCGGCACCCCCGCCTCAATCTTACACCAGCCAGATCGCTTATCAGCCAAGTATCGTGGGTGTCCCCTGACAGAAAAACAGAAAATCAGATTGACCATGTTATGATCAGTAGGAAGTGGAGACATTCCCTGCTGGATGTACGAAATCGAAGAGGGGCTGACGTGAACAGCGACCATCACCTTATAGTGGCTAAAATAAGTTTAAAAATAGCAAAGATACAGAGTAAATCAACCAAAACATCAAGACGGTTTGATACTTCTAAGCTACAAAATGAAGATACAAAACATAAGCTTAGTGCTAGTCTTCATAACATGTACCACTCACAAAGGATTGAAGACGGTTCGGTGGAAGAACATTGGGGTCATGTCAAAACAACTTTTCAAAAATGTTGCGAAAGGACACTGGGCTACAACAACACTGTGCGCAAAAACTGGATCTCAACGGATACGTGGAACAAGATCTTACACAGAAAATCCATTAAAGAGAAGTTGAATTGTGCAAATGATCAAAATGTTAAGGAGGGCTTGGCATACGAATATTTCTTATGCGAAAGTGAAATTAAACGTAGTGCTAAAAAAGACAAAAGATCTAGAGCAGCTCAAATAGCCCAGAGAGCGGAAAACGCAGCCAGAAACGGAAACACCCGTGAACTTTATCGTGCTGGAAGGGAGTTGTGTAACAAACCACCACCAACTCGCCCCATTAAGAACAAGGAGGGCAAACTTCTGACTACGATGGAAGAACAACTAAAGCGCTGGCATGAACACTTCTCGGAGGTCTTTCACTCGGTGCTCGAGGTCGAAGATGAGAGAGAAACACCTATTACTTCTGGTATAGAGGCCTTGGACATTAACATAGCACCACCAGACAAGACTGAAATTGTAAAGGCCCTAAAATCCCTCAAAAGTGGGAAGGCTCCGGGAAACGATGGCATCCCGATTGAGGCGTTGAAAGCCAACGTAGATGCGGTAGCGGATATACTTCTACCTCTTTTTACCACAATCTGGGAGAAAGAACACGTACCAGAAAGTTGGAAGGAAGGTATCCTAATCAAGCTGCCAAAAAAAGGTGATCTAACTCAATGCTCCAATTGGCGGGGAATTAATTTACTGCCAGTTTGCTCCAAAGTTCTGTGCAAAGTCCTGTTAAACAGAATGACGGCTACCATAGATGCTAAGCTTAGAGACGAACAGAGTGGATTTAGAGCAGGGCGCTCTTGTATAGACCAAATCAACGTACTGAGGATGATTTTGGAACAATGCAACGAAATGCGTGGTGAACTCTTTGCTCTGTTTGTCGATTTCGAGAAAGCGTTCGACCGGGTAAAGTGGTCCAGCATATGGCGTGTGCTAAAGAAGAGAGGTGTACCGAGCAAGATCATTAACATCATCAAGAGCCTTTATGCGGGATCCTCCTGTAAAGTAATGCACATGGGCGAACTCACTGAACCTATACCAGTTACGGCCGGAGTTAAACAGGGCTGCTTGCTGTCCCCGCTGCTCTTTCTTATTATCTTGGACGATGTGATGACACGAGTAACAAGCTGTACCGAAACCCGAGGCTTACCTTGGGTAAATGGTAAATGTCTCGAAGACATCGATTTTGCTGACGATCTATGCTTGTTTGCTACTTCCCGCGAAGACCTAGAATCCAAGGTAAATGATCTTGCCACGTTTGCTGCTGAAGAAGGCTTGCGCATCAACAGTTCCAAGACGAAAGACATGCGCCTCAACACCAATGATTCGGCACCAATCAGTGTAAATGGTGAGAACATAGAGCAAGTTCAGCGGTTTACTTATCTGGGAAGCGTGGTCGACCCTCAAGGAGGTGCAGAAGCTGACGTAGAAGCACGAATTAATAAAGCGAGAGCTGCTTTTGCGCAGTTGAAACCAGTCTGGACCTCATCAGTAATCACACGACGCACTAAAATTAGAATCTTCAACTCTAACGTGAAGTCGGTTCTCTTATATGGATGCGAAACATGGCTCGTCAAAAATGAAATCAGTAGTAGGCTCCAGGTCTTCATAAATAAATGTCTTAGACGTATTCTGGGAATACACTGGCCACGAACCATCAGCAATACCAAACTTTGGGAACTGACTGATCAAAAACCAGTCGAGAAGGAGATCCGATTGCGGAAGTGGCGCTGGATTGGGCATGTGCTTCGAAAGCCCGAAACCCACATCGCAAAGCAAGGTTTCGTCTGGCAGTCCTCTGGCACAAGAAGGCCCGGCCGCCCTCGAACAACGTGGCGGCGCTCAGTGGACAAGGAGGCTGCATCCACTGGACTTGGCTGGAAGGAGCTGGAGGATGTCGCCCAAGATCGAGAGAAGTGGAGAATTCTTCTGAGAGCCCTATGTCCCTAGTGAGGGATAACAGGATTCCATCATCATCATCATCATTATATAGGGTTACATTTAATTAAGTACAAATCTCTTAAGGATGTGAAACTCACAAAACTGAACAACTTTTGTTTGAAACTTTTTCTTTGAGATATGAAAAATATTGGAAAAGAGTGTCATTTAGTATGGGAGGCCCAATTTTCTTGTTCATATTTCGAAGAAAAGTTTCTAATAAAAGTTGTTCAGTTTTGTGAGTAAAACACACCCTTATGAGATTTGTACTTAATTAAATGTAACTTTATATATTATTATGCGTTGAAAATCCGCCATTATGATTTTTACGTAATTTTATACAATACACAATATCACTCGCTGGCTAGACTAATTTAATGATGTGAAGTATTTAGTGAATTAGTAACTTCATTACATGACCGTCAACAAAAAAGGAATGTAATGTTATTAGGGTTTGTGTATGTATGTATGTATGTTTGTTACTTTAAACCACTGTAACTCCTTAACCACTGAACAGATTTAATTGGGAATTGTGTGAGAAGAATCCTTACATTATCCCGATTGTCATCGGCTAAGATTTGTAGAGGATTATTTTTTCCACAAAAGCAGGCGTGTTTTTAAATTTTTAAATTATAAAGTTATTAAAAACTTGCTTTGAAAAATCCTACTTACCATTTATGAAAACAGTGTTAGGGGGACTAAATTCAACTAAAAACTGTTCATTTGGTGCCGCATATTTATTATTCAAGGCGATTTGACTGAGCAGTTGTTTTTCGGACTCCTCTACTTGGGTTTTGAAGTCTATTGCATCGTTCAACCGACATATGCAACCAGTGCATATCAAATCAGTCAGATTTGTGTTGGTTGCCATCTGAAACAAATATTATAATTATTTGATGTTTACGACTAACCTTCTTATTTTAAGTCAAGGCTTATAGTCTCGACGTTTCATTGCAATACATGCATCATCTTCGGGAGTCCGACAGGTCGCTTGCGCACGATAGCACCACCTGCTGGGAACCTCCTTGTTCATTTAATAATTTAAAATTATAATTGATGAAAATGGCCTTTTGCCTTCACCCCATTTCTTTCCTGTGGGTGTCGTAAGAAGCGACTAAGGGACTTGAGGTTACATGTGTATTTAAGGCGACAGGCTGACAACCTGTCACTATACTGATAAGAGGCAATAGTTAAAATGGCCATCTCTCAAATATTTGTCAGACGTGGTGATAAATGACAAATATTGAACTCTGTCCCAGAAATGTTCCCTAGTGAATACCTGGCCTAATTAACTATGCCTCATCGATACATACTACTTTTTCGAGGGATACAATTTAATAACCTATTTTGATCCCACATTTCGTGAGCGTCCAAAGCGTAATATTTTGAATAGTGAGAAAAGACTTGGTGTGCTGGGCAGAGCCCTTGAAGCCAGGTACCTATTCATTGGGGACAAAATCCCAGGAAATTTGTATATGACACAAACGAAAAGTATACTCTGACCAAAGCGTAGGGGAGACTGGGGACACTTGATCCCCCACTTTGATTTTGTGATCTCATGAATACATTTTTTAACATATATAAACCGTATTTACACTAAACGATGCATAATTTAATCAACTACCATTTGTGTATGTGTAGTTAGGATTATACCAAAGTTATAAAAGTTATTTAAAGAAAACTGGTAAAACAGGTTTGCACCATGTGTCCCGTATATAAGGGAGAAATGATCCGCCTAGTTGGATGACTTGATCCGCCCCGGATCAAGTCTCCCATAGTATAGGAGACATGGTTTTGTTTATTAAATAGGTGAGGATCATGTGTTCCACAGTCAGGGACACGTGGGACATTACGTAAAAGTAAATGACTATTTTATCAAGTTTAGTTTTGTTTTATCTCCCAAATGTAGTCTAAAAATTTACAAGTACACTTAATGTAATAAATAACCGTTTATAAACGATAATATTACGAAAAAAAAATTGAACATTTATAGCAGTCTTGGATCATGTCTCCCATAGGAAAAATACATTAGTGTTAAAATGCTATCAAATTAAAATATTATTTAAAAATGGTCCATACAGCCTGAATATACACGAAATTAATTCAATCAGTCCTGATTACAATTTTCTTACTAACTGTTTCCCATAAGGGACACTTGATCCTAGGATCAAGTCTCCTTTAAAAAAATGTACCAAGTCTCCCTTGTAGTGTGTGGCCAGGAATAATAACAAAAGAATTTTTTTACTTTATATAAACGTTATTCTTTAATAAAAACTCACTGCTAATGAAATATCCCTAATAATGAAACTGTTTCTCTTGCTAATTTTCACTTTTTTGTAATAAATAAAAGCCTGCAAATACTCGCCAAAATGATCTTGCGCCGCTAATGAATATATAAAGACCTGTCATTTTGAAACATGAAATAGTTGACACATAAGACTGCAAAAAAAAGTTTGCCCGTACAGAAGCACACTATGGAAACGCCAATGTGATGACATATTCCTTATTAAACCCATAGATTAAACCACAGATAACAGCTATCAAACAGATGATTTTTACGACGGCCATTTCTTATCTTTCAAAAAAGAAAACTTTACTACTTTTCAAGAAGTTTTTGATCAAAATATAAAACAAATCAAACAAACCTATTTATGTACAAACTTATTTTTCTAGTTTGTGGACTATCACGCCAGTTGTCTTTGTCAACGTCAAGTCAAAGCGTCAGTTATTTAATTTATTGTTTTATTCTTTTTATTATTAATCTCAAGTTTTATTATATTTAACTTCAGTTCTAAGCAAACAAGTTATTCGGAAGTTGTATCAAGTGAGTTCTTCGTGATTTCAGCGGACAGAATTGCCACGGATAAAGCAAAGAGCACAGCAATATTTTGTTGTACAGGCAGTGTTTGTTACAATATGTTAGCCACTTTATCCACTGAAAAGGTGTTGTGGGAAGTGAAAGTTGGGGACAGCAGCACCACATCGCTGCCCGCGAGCCACGACCAGCAAATCGGGCACCTAAGATAGACCTGTTTGCATGGACGCACGGGAACACTACAAAGCAGTGAATTACGTAAGAACAGTGTATTCTCCAGTTACTTAAGACTTGTATTGCACGCTATAATAAACCTCTGGGGTTCAGTTGCCTTTAGGTACTCATAAATATGTTCATGATGATAACGTGAGCTTAGTGTTAGATACTTCCTTTACCACCAATTTATGCTTATTTTGTAAATATTGTTTGTTAATTCGAAAATTTTATACATTTGTTTTGAAGAATGAATAAAATTATGATAAAAATGGGTATGTTTATTTTCTTTTTATTTAATCGAAACTAAGAAAAAATGTATTGTGGTACAGTAAGGTACTATAGTACTGTCATTCGAATAGGCCATATTTAACAGCTGTCCAATATGGCCTTATATCGAGTGACCGTACTACAAAAAGAGGTATAACCAAGGGATACATATACCTATCATTTTTCTGAACGGTTTTTTTTCTAAACGAACGTAGTAATCACAAGATTCTGTATATGTTATCTTCACTGGTACTTTTTAATTAAAAAAATCTTGGGATTCTATATGGTGGCACCTTTATATTGAGCGTCTCCTATCTGTCCCTTTAGGGACATATATATAAGTGATCTGGGTACAGAAGACAAAAAGTTTTGCTAGCATTAATACACATAGCTCTGGTAGATTTTCTGGAAATTAAAAGTACCATGTCTCCCACAGGGATCAAGTGTCCCCAGTTTCCCCTACACATACATTTAAACAAAGTATCAGGGATTTTGTCCCCAATGAATACCTGGCCTTAATGCACCCAAGGGCACAACCCACGCCAGTGAGAGTATAGTATTCTTTGGGCACAACTCACTTGTAAATTGAAGCAATCCAAAAACAGCTCGCGATATAGTTTTATTTGCCCGTGGATATCACAGGCGTCCGTTAGTTTTCTATGTAAGCCGCGCTTTAAACAACCACGGCATTGTCCGCTTGTTTTCCCACTGTCCGCAGTGGCCATGATATCGGATATTTTTCATAAAACCACGTATGAAATACAAGACACGCACGAGAGGAAACAACACAACGCGAAGGAAAGGAAGGAAGCAGAAGCAGAGAGGCCGAGGCTTGAAGCTGCTGTCAAAAATATAGCATCAGAGCATGGATTAATTAGTGCGATTTTAACTTGTACGAACGCATTTCTGCAACGCTATTCGCCACCATAGTATATTGCTACCCCCTATTTATTTTTTGTTATGGCTACACTAAATAATGTCAATCTAGTATGACCATTTTAGAGGAATTCTGCTATTTTAGTTAATTTGGTTACCCATTCTAAAACTAATGTTATTATTAAATCAATATTTTAACGTTGACGTATAAGTATACCCGCTGGCGTGTCTCCAACTCATGTCTTTTAAAAACATCTGACCACTACACTAAACAAAAACATCAGTTTGCTTTGTCGTGTTTTTCGGTTTTTTCTTCTTTCGCTTCACATTCAGATCAGATTTAAAAAATGTTAGTATTTATTTATTTTACTTACAATGGTCACATTCAAGGTCATATAAAGTAATCTGTGGTCACATTCATTCTCTCTCTCTCTTTCGAATGGTGTGTTCCCTACAATATATAAGTTACTCTGTGGGTGTGTTTTGGTTAGGTTTTGTATGGCTTGTATGGGTTTTGTTTTTGTATTTATTTTGTATGTTGTGCAAAGAATACCAAAAGAATACTTGTTGTGTTTCTATGTCAAGCAAGTCTTCAAGTCAAGACAGCCGCGGTTTAAATTTACGCCAAAAAATTCTTTATACCTTTATTAGGTATGAATAAAAGCCAGTGCATTAAACTAATCAATTTATATTCAAGCCACCCATGGCTTTGGAATGCGCGAAACGAAAATTATACCAACCGTGTCATGAGGGATGATTCCTGGGCGTCCATCAGCCAGGAAATGAATATTCCTATCCCAGAATTAAAACGGAAAATGGAGTCGTTAAGTGGCTCCTACAGGAGGGAGAAGAGTCGAGAAAGAAAGTGCCGTGTTACGGCTTCGGGTAAGAATGCATTTATTTTGTTTACTTTCGAGGTTATAAATTTTGATTTCAAAAATCTTTGTCTTCAGGGTTGGGGTGCACTTAAGGGGGCTGGCCACCACATTGAAAATATTGAAAAAAAACATTTGTATGGCAGCCCCCTAAGTGCACTCCAACCGTCTTCAGTCTTCGAGGCACGGAGGGGATAGTATTTTTTTGTCGTAAAGAGTAGCCAAATACAAATATTTTTAGGTTATCCTATCCAAGAGCTAGAATCTAGGATAGGACTGCAGAAGTCGCAAGTACCTACCTAAATCAAAATCTATTTAAAAGTTTTGAAGAAGAAGATTACAAAACTAGACTTCAAACTTGGTATAAAAGTTCTGATGAAGGAAGTTCGATCATCTTCAATCTGTGATTTCATTCATCACTTGCATGAAACTGTCTAGGGATAGATTGCACTTAGTTTGCCAAGCTAAGTTACCATACATATATCACGCCTGTATCCCTTGCGGGGTAGGCAGAGTGTAATCTACTGTAAAATTGCACTACACATCAACTCTCAAATCTCTTAGTCGCTTCTAACGATACCCACGGAAAAGATATGGGGTGATGCTATTCTAAGCCGGTACCACACGGCATTAAATTATCATGTGGCATTGCTTCTTTCATATCAACCTTTATTTTTCCAGGTCGAGTTAAGATATATAAGTCCCGCTGGTTCGCCTATGATGCCTTCGCTTTTATGTCATATAAAAATGACCCTGTAGAGACTCCGGAAGTTTTTCTGTCAGATAGAAATGAGAATGACCCTGTAGAGACTCCGGAAGTTTTTCTGTCAGATAGAAATGAGAATGACCCTGTAGAGACTCCGGATTTTTTTCTGTCAGATAGAAATGGGAATGACCCTGGACAGATTCTAAGAGGTTTATTGTCAGATAAAAATGAGAATGACCCTGGAATGACTCAAACTGCTGTTTTGTCAGATAGAAATGAGAATGACCCAGCAGAGACTCAAAAAGATTTTTTGTCAAATAGAAATGAATCTGGAGAGACTCAAAAATCTTTGAGAGATGTGAGTAAAATTGAAATTTATGTTTAAAATAAGTTAAGTGTAGATTTAAGAGCCTTTCTGGTCTGGATGTTTTAATAGAAACATATCCCTCTGTTTTTGTCCTGATTAAAGCCTCTAGAGCCAGTCAAGTCCTTAGAATTTTAATTAAAAAGGAATTATAACTCCAGAGGTATTGCTCAGGATATTTTTTATATAGAAACTCCTTTTTTAAAAAAAATCAACATGCCTCGGAAGTTTGTCTAGTAATTTATTAGGCGTCCAAATTGGGCCGAACTTGGCTCGCCTACGCACGAGCGTATGCCGCGCGAGGCAAAAAAACTTGACTTGACGAATTTAAACAAAAACTTGACTTGACGAATCAATACAAACAAGAGACTTGACGGATTGATACTATTTCATCACTTGACGACAGTGTTGGCAAAAAGTTAATCACAATTGACGATTAAAAATTACGATTAAAAACTTAATCGCGATTGACGATTAATTAATTTTAATCGGGATCTTGTGATTACGATTAGTTAATTTCAATCATCAATCATTAATCGTGATTACGATTAAGGTGATTCCTTTCCTTGATGTTGCGTTAGAGAGAAAGGGTTCATCTGGTCGTAAGGGTTCAACCAGTCGTAAGGGTTCAACGGGTCATACGGGTTGCTCGGATTGTAAGGGTTCAACGGGTTCATCGGGTCGTAAGAGTTCTTCGGGTCAATAGGGATTAATCGGGTCGTAAATTTTAATTGCATCTGGTTATAAGGGTTCATCGGGTTGTAATGATTCATCGGTTCGTAAGGGTACATCGGGTTATACAGGGTGTTAGGGATGGTGTACCGAAAACTTTGCAGGCATGATCAGACCATCAAACTGAACAACTTTTACTATGGAGCCAATAGTGGGAAACGAAAAAAATTTTTCGACCTCCCATACAAAATTCACGATCAGCTGACTGACTTTGTATGGGAGGTCGGAAATTTTTTTTCGTTTCCCACCATTGGCGCCATAGTAAAAGTTGTTCAGTTTCATGGTCTGAGCACGCCTGCAAAGTTTTCGTTACACCGTCCCTAACACCCCGTATATAACGGTTAATCTCTCATCTTGACTTTGCCTTTGCCTTTGCTTTTACCTTTGACTTTGACTTTACTTTGAGTTTGACTTTGACTTTGTCTTTTTTGACATTGGCCTTGTCTTTGACTTTGTCTTTGACTTTGTCTTTGACTTTGACTTTGACTTTGTCTTTGACTTTGACTTTGACTTTGACTTTGACTTTGTCTTTGACTTTGACTTTGACTTTGTCCTTGAATTTGTCTTTGACATTGACATTGACATTGACTTTGTCTTTGACTTTGTCTTTGTCTTTGACTTTGTCTTTGTCTTTGTCTTTGCCTTTGTCTTTGACTTTGACTTCAACTTCGACTTCGACTTCGACTTCGTCTTTGTCTTTGTCTTTGACTTTGACTTTGACTTTGACTTTGTCTTTTTTGACATTGGCCTTGTCTTTGACTTTGTCTTTGACTTTGACTTTGTCTTTGGCTTTATCTTTGACTTAGTCTTTGACTTGATTTTGACTTGACATTGCCTTTGACTTTGACGTCGATTCTGACTGTGACTCTGACTTTGACTTTGACATCAACTTCGACTTTGAACAACACTTACGACCCGAAGAAGCCTTAAGACCCAATGAACCTTTACAACCCGAACGACCCTTACGACCCCTTATACAAAAAAAACAAAAGGTTCAAGGAGTGCAAAAGACTAAGCAATTCTAAGTATTGATTCATGTACAATCAGCATCACATCAACCTATCCTTTGATGGATCAACATAACTGACTATACATTCATATGTTATTTTAATCATTAATCAAACTAACGATTAATGATTAACGGAATTAATCGCGATTACGATTAATTATTTTAATCGCGATTAGTTTAATCGCGATTCATTTAATCGATTAATTTTTTTAATCGATTAGTTAATCGATTAAAAAAGTTAATCGATTATGCCAACACTGCTTGACGAATCAGAAACAAAATAAGCGGTTAAAACACGCTTGACGAATTAATCTCTCTCTCTCTCTTCGTGTGGAACACCGAGTCGTTTAACGATCCGATGAACCCTGGTGTCAAAGTTTTTCAACCGCCTACTGCAAGTAGCAAGCCTCTGACATGGTTGTGTAACGACCACCACCATAGACAGCAAATGGGACCGACAGCTTAACGTGCCGATCCGAAGCACCGAACCATCTTGCTTTTCGGACAATCAGGTGGTTCAGTCTGCAATATCCTAACCAGACTGGGAACAAATTCACAAAGCGATAAAATATCAACTTTGTGAATGCCCGTGCCGGGAATTGAACCCGGTACCTTCTGCGTGGCAGGCAGTCGTGCTAACTTTTTAAACATGCATCAGATTATAAAACTTGCATGACTTTATTTAACAAAATATTTATCTCTAAACAAAAAGTATGTCATCTTAAGCACAATTCCAAAAAAAATGGCGTCTTGTAGGGGTTCGACCGGGCACCATCCTTACCTTCCTTCATCTGAGTATGTATTGTATTGCTTTCAGAGGAAAATGGCGGCTGTCAAAAGTGAGCGAGCAAGCGGTCAGTGCCGTTGCTGTTTAAATCACGGCTCGCACAGCCGACTTAATGACACCTGTCAGATAGGCGGACTGAGCAGGGAGTATCGCGACGTGTTGTTGGAATGCTTCAATTTGGATGTGAGTTAAAGTAGAAAATATACTTAGAGTAAAAAATATAAATTAAATTAGAATAAAAATATAAATAAATTGTAAATTAAAAAAATCTAAAAAATGTAAGAGGTGTAAAAAAATCAACTGCAAATATTTTAAGGGGTGAACCAGCCCATGAAACTAAACAACTTTCCCCAAGGAACATAGGTCGAAATATGCAAAGAAATTTGAACCTCCCATACAAATGAACTCGGTCGGCTGGTACATTTTGTATGGGAGGTCCAATATTTTTTTCATATTTTGACCCATGTTCCATGGGGAAAGCTGTTCAGTTTCATGAGTACCTTGACCTCCATTCGGCTTGTTATACCCTTTCCGTTACTCCCGGTATAGTACGAATCTCTTAAAGGTGTGTTCTACTCACAAAACTGAACAACTTTTGTTAGAAACTTTTCTTCGTAATTTGAAAAAAGAAGTTGGGCCTCCCATACTAAGTGACACACTTTTTCAACATTTTTGTATGGGAGGTCCAAATTCTTTTCACATATTCCGTCCTTCCGGTTAGCAGTGACAGCACTATTGAACCTCTATAACTTCTCATATACATTTGACGTCTGTATCTAGGGAGCAACTGCTTACGCTTTGACAGTTCGCCGCGACGCCTTAAGGTGCCTACAGACGTAGCTATAAATCCGCTAGTGTTGTGGCGTTATATTTCTCGATAGTCGAAAAGCTTTTGCAAAATAATCTTAAAGGAGACTCACTGACACCTGCCAGATATACTGTTTCTTAGAATGCTTCAATTTGGATGTGAGTTGAAGTTCTGGTGGTGGCTTAGATTACCTTGGCTTAAATTGAAAATGCTTAGATTGAAAATTTCGCTAGCGACCGCCGGGACTTGAACCCGGGACCGCGGTGTACCGTCCCATCGCTCTGCCAACTGAGCCACGGGCGCCTGGTGGACCCTGGCGAATTTCTCAACTTCTTGATGCTCGTCTCGAAGCGACGATTAAGCGACATCTAGTAGGATTTTTTACTATTTATTTATTTATTATTTATTTATTTTATACTTTATTGCACATAGTACAAAAGGCGGGCCTAAAGCCACACGGCATTCTCTACCGGCCAACCAGAGGGTAAACAGATTGTTACTGTTGGTGTTAGGAAAAGTACTGGGTTCCTTTCGAGGGATGAACCAGCCCATGAAACTGAACAACTTTCCCCAGGGAACATAGGTCGAAATATGAAAAAAATTGTCTTCCCATACAAACTGAATTTGTAAATTTTCTCATTTTCAATTCATGAGAATAATGTAGCACTATGAGTGCATTAAAAATCCCAATACATTCTACTATACTATCTGCTATCACCTATCTGTACCGTGGGTGTCGATACATATTTTTGCGAGAATCTCGCAGTTTTAATTGATTTATTATTATTTTCAAACACTGCGTAGGCCTAGTTACTCGTTACACTTGAAATCGAAAAAATATATCAGTAACTTATTTTGTATCAAATTAATACAAGTCGTCCCGCCAATTCTCAGCCATATCTGATGGCCCCTTTGATAGACTCAACTCTCAACTTTCCTAACACTCTGTATAATTTTCATTTCAGATGGCAATGGACACTGAACTGACCGATTTGATCTGTGATTCCTGTATACGCCGGTTGAATGACGCATTCAATTTCAAAACTCAAGTTACCGAGTCGGAACAAGAATTACTTAGACAAATTAATACCGTAAATGAGACAGCAAAGAAGACCACAGCGCTCGAACAATTGAATTTGACTGAAATCAGCCTGACTAAACCTGTTTTCGTCATTGGTAAGAATTTGGAATAAATTTTTTAACCCCTATTCAAAGTGACACATTTTTGGAAAACTCAAAATTTTTCACAGCAGGCAGGATTTGAACCTGCGACCTTTGGCATCTGTACTGCCGACGCCACTACCAACTGGGCTACCGCGGTTCTAATCTAGCCTGCGAATTTAGCAATGATATCTTGTCCAATAACGCGTGGGCTCTTTGAAGCAAGTTTTCCAAAAAATAGTTTTGAAACATTTTGCAAGTTTTACAAAAATGTGTACCTAACACGAGAAGTGATTTAAAGTTTGGTATTCAGTGACACATTTTTTCAACATTTTTGAATGGAAGTCCTTAATACGCTACATGCGCCTATACAAGGTTTTCCAATGGAAATACATTAAATTGGAAATGTTGTGTAGGCCATTATACCGAATAATTTTCATTATGGGGCCAAGTCATAAAAACCCTACTTTTGAGTCGGTAACAAAAATAAAGTTGACATCAATAAAGAGTTTTTTTAGCTTATGTATTATTTAAAGTTTAAAACGTAGACAACTATGTTTCAAACTCTTTCGAAAATTCAAATTCCATAAGTTGAAAATGCAAGGTTGCAATCTTGGATAAGGGGTAATGCATAATGTAATTAATGTAGGCCTTTAGTTTGTATGAAAATTTAAATTTTTAATTGTTAAGAATTCAAATTTGGTGTCATAATGGAAATTGATCAGTACGATGGCCTACACAACGTCTCCAATTAAATGTATTTTCATTGGAACAACGTATTCTATAAGATGCATTTTTGTGAGTGTGCGCAATCGCTCCACGACTTGATACCCTGATATACAAAGTGTTACAAAACAACCAAGAAGTCCAATTTTTTTTTCATATTTCGACCCATGTTCCATGGGGAAAGTTGTTCAGTTTCATGAGTACCTTGACATCCTTTCAGCTTTATTGGTTGTTTTGTAACACCTAGTATAGGGTGAAATTTTACTAGTGACCGATAGCAAAAACTCAGAAACAGCTTCTGATTGATAAGAAACAACTTTCCGCAAGCAACATAATATGTTGAAAAATGTAAAAAAATATATCTCCTATAGTACCTAACTCAAATCAGCTGATCGGCAATTTTGTATGGGAGGTAAATTTTTAGGGTTTCGTAGTGTACTAGAAACCCTTATCATTTCGTCAAGTCTGTCTGTCTGTCTGTCATGTCTGATATTTAAACGTTGACTACGAAAACGAGTGTCTGACACGCTCGTAACCGTTTTTTTTTTTCATATTTCGACCTATGTTCCTTTTGGAAAGTTGTTCCTTATCACCAGCTGGGTCTGAGTGTGTACTATCGGTCACTATAATAGTAACATTTCATTCTATACGGTTTTGTTAACAGCCGTGTGGTGCCGGCAGAGTAGAATAGCACCACCCCCTCTCTTCCCGTGGAGATCGTAAGAGGCGACCGAGGGATAAACCCGACCCAAACAGCCAGGGCCAACCGTATGGTGGCGGTTCATACACCACAAAAGCATTCCCATGGAGGGTGGACGTCTGGTAGGCAGCCGGTCGTAAAATTAAGCCAAATCCTTTTGCAACACGAGTTTGTGTTCAACGAAACGTGTTGCGCCGACCCCAAGTAATTGGGATAAGGGCAGGAAGATGATGATGATGGTTTTGTTAACAGTGAAGAGTGAAGAGCTCCCCAGCGATGTGCACCTCAAGGAAGAACCCATTGAACTAGAAGAAGCAGATGATAGCTTCCAAAATGATGAGGACATTGATAATGGTATGTATTAGCAAGAAGAATTAGAAACTATGTAAGAAGTACAGACGGCGAAGGTCGCAGGTTCAAATCCTGCTTGCGGTGGAAAATTTTGATTTGAACCTGCGACTTTCGGCATCTGTACTGCCGACACCACTACTAACTGGGCTACCGCGGTTCTATCTAGCCCGCGAATAAAGCAAGTATATCTTGTACTTGTAAGTTAATCTATGATTGTACCAATCGTACCGCGCTGGTACCGCTCGCATTTGAATAAGGCAATAGTTGCGACCACACCAGCCGAGGCTGCTTGCTGCCTCACTGCCTCGCGCGGCATACGCTCGTGCGCAGGCGAGGCAAGTTGAGCCCAATTTGGAAGCCTAAATAAACTATTAGGGAAACCTATTGGGATTGTAATGCACTCACAGTGCTATATTATTCTCACAAGTGAAAATAAGAAATAGAAAAAATGACATGCATCAAAAACGTAAACGCCTCATATGGTTTGAATTCCACTCATTATGTGGACTAACCATGTAGTAAGTTCTAAATACTTTCTACAGATGTCGCTGGATCGTCGCTTGGAGACGAGCATCAAGAGATAGAAAATTTGGCGTTCATCAGACGTGCATCGATAGCTCAGTGGCTGAGCGGTGGGGCGACCCATGCGGCCCGGGTGCGATCCCCGGTCGATGCATGTCATTTTTTCTATTTCTTATTAGGGAAACGTTTGACGCGCGTAGATTTTTGCTTGGCCCGCGCGCGTTCGCTCGAGCACGAGCATGCGTTGCCTCGTGTGAGCCACGTAATCAAATAATTTAGTCCGTGACCTTTATCGCTAACTTGTAAGTATAGATTTCGAATAAATCTACAAAATCAATACATTTTCAAGGGAAGGGGCGTGAAAATGTTGCATTGCATTTTTTTCTTTTGTAAATCCGAGAGTATTAGGTATGTATCAATACATAGTATAAAGTAAAGTCCCTTCCCGTGTCTATATGTATGTTTTCTTGTATCTTTAAAAATCCTCCACGGATTTTGATGCGTTTTTTTTAGTATATAGAGTAAGTTATGGGGCAGGTTTAT
Source organism: Phthorimaea operculella (assembly GCA_024500475.1). NCBI lineage: Eukaryota > Metazoa > Arthropoda > Insecta > Lepidoptera > Gelechiidae > Phthorimaea > Phthorimaea operculella. Next base: position 8,482 of record JANFCV010000324.1, on the reverse strand, counting down.
AAATATTCTATATCTCAAATTTTAACCCCTAAAGGGGTATAAAAGGGGTTAAAAGTTTGTATGGAAAATCATTATTTTTGAATGCTATCTGTTTCAAAATTTGTAATTAGATCAAAGAGATAAAATGATTAAACACGTGTTTCAGGGATTTTCGATTTTTAACTCCTAAAGGGGTAAAAAAGGGTTTAAAAGTTTGTATGGAAAATCTTTATTTTTAAATGCGATCTGTTTCAAAATTTGCAATTCGATCAAAAATCTAAAAAAAGAAATACGTGTTTCAGGGATTTTCGATTTTTAACCCTTAAAGGGGTAAAAAAGCGTTTAAAAGTTTGTATGGAAAATCATTATTTTTAAATGCGATCTGTTCCAAAATTTGCGATTAGATCAAACAGCTAAAAAAGAAATACGTATTTCAGGGATTTTCGATTTTTAACCCCTAAAGGGGTAAACAACGGGTTAAAAGTTGTATGGAAAATCAATATTTTTTAAATGCGATCTTTTTTAAAATTTGCGATTAGATGAAATAGCTAAAAAAATGAAATACGTGTTTCAGGGATTTTCGAATTTTAACCCCTAAAGGGGGTAAAAGATGGGTTGCAGCGGGTGAAACCGCTGACGGGCAGCTAGTTTATTATAACTATTATAAGACAAGAAATTCGTTTTCACGGGCTGCAACCCAAACGCTTGGGCAGATCTTGACACGTGAGGAGGTGCCGTTAGATTCGTTTCAGCAGCGCGAGTAACACTGGCTGTATTTAAAAATTCATAACTTTATGATGGCAGATTTATATCGCAAAATAAATACCACTTCAAAATTACCCCAGTCGTGATTTTGTTTTTTAAGCCCCAAACTCCACAGAGAGGACAAGGAAAGGACATAGGACGTAGGGCATGACGCTTGACGTTTGACATCGCGACGTTTCCATACAAAATGTACGAAAAAGTATTGACAAAGGCACACACAAGCGTCGCCAAAGCGTCGCATCTATGACAGCTAGCGTAAAAACTAAGAAGAATATTTGACGATCACTTGTCTATCAACTGTCATTCTTACGTCCTATGCCCTCGTCTTTTGGTGGGTTTGCGCCTAATACATCTGCTTGCTTTATTAAAAGGTACTTCGACGAAATCCGACGTAAAATTGAAGGAGGAAAAACTTCATGGAACACCGAGCACCTGCAAACAAGTAAATATTCCCGAGAAGATCGTAACACATGTCAAAATTATCTCAACTGAAAAACTATTTGTATGTCCAAGATGCGATAAAAGATGTAACAACATCAACAGTCATCTAAAAACATGTAATAATCTATGGACATGTAAAATATGCAACGAAAAGTATATTACAAAGCAAAAATTAAGTGAACACGAAAGAATACACACAGCCGGGAAAGCATCGCGAAATACTTGCGGAATATGCTGTAAAGAGTTTCCAACGAGAAAAAAGTTTAGTCAACATTTCCAAGTAGTACATGGCGAAAAGCTACTCTCTTGTGAAGTGTGTGAGAAAAAGTTCCTGTGGAAACGCGATTTAAGAAGACATGCCATAGCACACACAGATGAAAGACCTTTTGCTTGTGAAATATGTGGACAGAGAGTAAAAACTCAAGCAAATTTAAATATTCATATCAAAACACACATTGGAGAGAATCAGTTTATTTGTGGGATATGCAATGAAAAGTTTTTAACTAAAGTTTTACTAAAATCGCATATTAGAGCACATATAGCTGAAGGACCATTTGCTTGTAAGATTTGTGATGAAAAGTTTCCTTTGAAATTGAAACTAAATGAACATGTCCAAACAGTACATGGCGAAAAGCTATTCGCTTGTGAAGTGTGTAAAAAAGTTCTCATTTAAAAGTGTTTTAAGACGACATGCTATAACACACACAGATGAAAGACCTTTTGTTTGTGAAATATGTGGACAGAGAGCAAGAACTCAAGGAGCATTAGATAAACATATCAAAACACACATTGGAGAGAATCAGCTTAGTTGTGGGATATGTAATGAAAAGTTTTTAACTAAACTTTTACTTAGATCGCATGTCAGAGCACACACAGGTGAAAGACCATTTGCTTGTAAGATTTGTGATAAAAAGTTTCCATTTAAATGGAAACTTAATCAACATGTCCGAGTAGTACATGGCGAAAAGCTATTTGCTTGTGATGTGTGTAAAAAAAAGTTCCCAGATAAAAGGTATTTAAGAAGACATATCACAATACACATAGATAAATCACTTGTTTGTGAAATATGTGGAAAAAATGCAAAAACTCAAGAAATATTAAATAAACATATTAAACTTCACCGGATCGGATTTGCTTGTGAAGTGTGTAAAAGAGTGTTCCCAATTAAGAGTAAACTAAGAAGACATGCCATAATACACACAGATAAAAGATCAGAAAGCAAAAACACAAGCAATATTACATAATCATATTAAAATTCATCAAAGAGAAGCAGTTTTGTTGCGAGATAGGTATATAATAAAAAGATTTTAACTTAGCTAAAGTTTTATTATGATCGCATGCCACAATACTAATAGGTGAAAAACCATTCACTTGTAAGTTTGGTGATAGAAAATTTGCACACGAAAATGCGTTTAAAAATCATGTCAGAATACACACAGGTGAAAAACCATTTGCTTGTAAGGTGTGCGATGCAAAGAATGAAATACCAATCAGTTGCAGATTCTCCGATGAAACGTTTCGGCATATGGCGTATTTCATTGCACATTTTAAACAAATGCAGGAAGGTGAAAAACCTTTAGCGTGTGAGTTCTGCAGTAACATGTTCGCCCGTTCAGAACTTCAGCTTATAGTGTTATCTAACAAAACCTAATAAGAGTTAAGACTATGTGTGTTTTAGTTTTAGTTAATTATAACCACAAAACCTTAAAACCAAATGTTAATTAGAGTTAGAGAAATAATCACTTGTGTAATTTTTCTTTATTAGTTGTATTATTGCTGTTTTCCCATCTGATGCTCGACATTTGTGAAAAATCTTAGATTATAAAAAAACTGTTTATTAAAATGTACCTATCTGTATTCGTGTCTTATAAAATAAAAGTTTATAACACAGTAATAATAATATGTTTCAGTTTTATAATATTATTAGTAGTAAGTATGGATATAGCGCTGTGAGAGCATTAAAAATTCCAATACATACATTATTAAACTCTAGGTATTTTTCTATCAAAAGGTACTTCGCCGAAAGTCGACATAAAATTGAAGGAGGAAAAATATCATGGTACACCGAGCACCTACAAGCAAGTAAATATTCCCGAGAAAAACGTCAGACATGTCAAAATAATCACAACTGAAAAACTATTTGTATGTCCAAGATGCGATAAAAGATGTAACAACGTCAACAGTCATCTAAAAACATGTAAGAATCCATGGACTTGTAAAACATGCAACTCAAAGTATATGACAAAACAGAAATTAAGTCAACATGAAAGAACACACACAACCACAACTGAGAAGCGACTGACGTATGCTTGCGAAGTATGCAATAAAAAGTTTCCAATGAAATGGAGGCTTAAGAAACATGTCCAAGAAGTACACGGCGAAAAGCTGTTTGCTTGTGAGTTGTGTTACAAAAAGTTCCCAAATAAACGCGAATTAATAAGACATGCATCAGCACACACGGATGAAAGGCCTTTTGTTTGTGAAATATGTGGACAGAGAGTAAAAACTCAAGCAAATTTAAATATTCATATCAAAACACACATTGGAGAGAAACAGTTTTGTTGCGGGATGTGTAATAAAAAGTTTTTAACTAAAGTTTTACTAAAATCGCATATCAGAGTACACACAGGTGAAAAACCATTTGCTTGTAAGTTATGTGATAAAAAATTTGCACACAATACTGCGTTAGAGAATCATGTCAGAATACACACAGGTGAAAAACCATTTGCATGTAAGATGTGCGATGCAAAGTTTTCCGACCGAAGTAACTTTAGATCTCATCTTAGAAAACACACGGGTCAAACACCAATCAGTTGCAGACTATGCGATGAAAAGTTTAGGCATACGGCTTATTTAATTGCACATGTAAAACAAATGCACAAAGGTGAAAAACCTTTTGCGTGTGAGTTTTGTACTGACACGTTTGCCCGTCGTAAAGATGTGATGCAACATGTTACATTAATACATTCGACAAAAATCTCTAGTCCCAGCAACCAAAAATATTTTAAGTGTATGGAATTAAATAAAAGGTACATATTTTTTAATGTGTCCGTGGTGTGTAATATGTCGTATTTTGTCCGAGACAACTTTTCAAACAAATGCATTAAGGTGAAAAACCATTTGCTTGTGGGCTTGCTGTGTGATTGTGGCCCGTCGTTTATTCGTTGTATTCTTGCTTTTCCTCCCATTTAATCAATGCTCGTCGTTTTGTGACAACTTTTTACTTTAAAATGTAAGTTAATATTAGGTATATTCAAAAAATATTTGTTATTAAAATGTACCTATCTAAGTTGTTTGTTACGATTAGATAATGTAGTTGTGATAGCTTTGTTTTGTTATTATAAAATAAAGGTTTTTAACACAGTAAAATAATGGTTTTATTTTCGTTCAAGCAATCTGCAAAAAAAATTAACTACCTACGATATTAAAACCGGTCAGACACGCCCCCAGATATGGAGTCGTAGTCAACGTAACATTTTGTTTCTAAGACCCTTAGCACAGATAATATAACCCACCCAAAACATAAATGTGAAAGGCTGCCAAGTTCGATAATATTGGAATGCTTCGCCTATAAAAGAAGTGAGATCTAAATAAGTACCAAGTTCCATACACAGACCTCAGTTAAAAATAGTTACAGGAATGCACACTTGATTTTTCGCAGTTTGGAAATAATCTTATTCTCACTTCTTTTATAGGCGAAGCATTCCAATATATCGAACTTGGCAGCCTTTCACATTTATGTTTGGGTGGATTTCATTTATTTTTGTAAGGTTTATTTTCTTTTTCTTATGATTAAATTAGGTAAAAATATCTCATTAATAAATACTTTACTTTGACTAAATACAAACCTTCGTAACGAATTTTAGGTCGGTACGACGATTGGAAGATATAGATAATTTTTTTGTTTTAGTTCCTTAGGGGTATGAATTTACACCTTCATTATTTTTAAAACCGACTCACACTTGGCCATATTCAGATTTTTTCCTTTACCTTGACCTAAAGACCTACCTCCATGCCAAATTTCAAGTCAATACGACCATTGGAAGTGGTCTAGGTTTTTGATGAGTGAGTCAGTCAGTCAGTCAGTCAGTGAGTGTATAGTAAAAATAGCGATTTTCTGACGTCAATATCTCAAGACCTACAATAGGTACATTAATGAAATTTTGTATTTAAGATAAGTAAGTAGATCTCGACAGATACTAGAAATTTCATATGCGTAGATAAAATAGATTTTGAGTTATAGGTGGGTCGAACTTGGCCCGAAATGGTTCGTGTAATATAACCCACGGCCGGTGTGTCGCTTTTTGCTCGAACTTGGCGGACACACCGTGTGTCTAGATACCCTAGCTATTACTCGATGAAATTCGTTTTCACAGGCTACAGCCCAAACGGCTAGGCGGATCGTGATCAGTGAGGTCTCGTTAGATTCGTCTCAGTCAACTCAGCAGCGCGAGTGACACTGGCTATACTAAAAATCATAAATTTAATATGGCGCATTTTATCACAAAATACAACTTTGAAATGGGCGTTTTTGGAGAAACTAACCGCAAGATAGCGTTGTACGCTGCCATAGATTAAAATGGATTAAGTGCCAAATTTGACAGTTAATCCCTTTCGATAATTTTCACAACTTTCGTCAAGGTTTAACTCAAGAACAATGTCTTTCCGAGAGTACCTCGTAAAATGACTGTTATATCGTTGGTATTTAGATTCAGAGTTTCGTCGTGGACGTTCCTCTCTCGCTACAGTTTCTACTCGTTAGCTAAAAACGCAATATTAACACAAACATCGATGCTGTTCGAAAACTAATGGAAGATCGACTTGTGACATAATTACGAGCAGATTCACGCTTCTATCAGCATTTGTATGACAGCCATTCAGACTAAGTACTACTTTACATGAATAATTGGGTGTCAAATTAATTTCCGCCGGGTGCCTCATTTTTAACCGAGGAACAGACGGCGGCTCGTAGCTAGTGTTAGCTTTACTTAACACATAAGATAACATAACTGACTGTCCCGATGGCGTAGTGGATAGTACACCTGCCTTCTACGCCGAGGTCGTGGGTTCGATTCCCACTGGACACAAATATTTGTAAAGTCAATTTTCAAATATTTTTTTTTTTATTTATGATGGGCTTACTCTTGACCCCAATCTTACCTAGAGCAGAGATGGGATCTACGGTGGAGCGAGCTTGCCCAGAAGATGCCTATTCACTCTAGACTTAAAGAGATTCAGGTTATATGCACTCTGGAAATACAGACGCAGGCAGGGAATTCCATTCTTTAGCCGTGCGCATAATGAAAGATGATTTGAAGCGCTTAGTGCGTAATGTGGGTATATCAACTAAGAACGGATGGTAGCCGGCCGTGCGTCTGGATGTCCGATGGAAGAAAGGAGACGGTGGTATGAGCTCATGCAGCTCACGCGCACACTCTCGAAGTACAATCTGTAGAAGACCGATAGGCAAGCTACCTTGCGGCGGTGAGCCAGGCTGTGAAGCTTGGTCGCCACCAGTTTTTATCGCCTATTAATCTCTTGGCTCTGCGTTCCACCGAATCCAGTGCAGCAAGTTGGTATTTAGCCGAGCCATCCCAAAGATGACAGCAGTACTCCATGCAAGATCGGACTTGAGCTTTATAAAGAGTTAGAAGCTGTTCAGGCGTGAAGTACCGCTTGACTTTATTCAGGACGCCCAACTTTCTAGCTGCAATTTGAGCCTTGGACTCGATGGTGGTGCCGAAGTTGAGGTCAGAGGACAACTCCATGCCAAGGAGTTGAAGAGTGTTGGTCACTGGAACAGATGTACCCCGAAAAGTAGGAGAAAGGTGAAAGGACTCCTTTTGCGGAGAAAAGACACGCCTGCGTTTTTGAAGCATTAGCTGACGAGATTGTCTTCGCCCCACTGGGAGACGTTACTAACGTCAGGCTCGTACGCTCAATCATAGCCTTTCTCAATCTTTGGATTTCATCACCACTGGCTCCTGCGCCGGACAGATATTTCTCGGTGACAGTACTGTCATCTGCGTACCCAACAATTCCTGAAGATAGAAGGTCATTGATGTGCAGCAGGAAAAGCGTCGCGAAGTACAGACCCTGAGGAACTCCGGCGTCAATAGCCTTGAGGTCAGAGGAGCAGCCGTCTATGACCACTCGGATCGACCGTTCACTCAGGAAGTCAGCCACCCAGCTACAGAAGCCAGTGGGTATGCCGTACGCTGGAAGCTTGCTCAACGGCCTTCAAAGGCCTTTGAAATGTCCAGCGACACTGCTATTGCTTCGCCGTGGTTTTCAATGGCCTCGCCCCAGCAATGCTTTACGTACACTAGAAGATCTACCGTGGAACGCCCTCGTCTGAAGACATATTGACAATCACTGAGAAGATCATTGTCTTCGAGTTACGAAAGCAGTTTGCAGTTCAGAACTCTTTCCATAACCTTAGAGTACGGAAGTGATGGCGATCGGTCGATAGTTGCTAGGGTCGGCACGGCTACCCTTCTTGGGCACAGGTTGCACATTGGCAAGCTTCAAGATTTTGGTACAATTTTGACACGAGAGAGAGGCGGTACAAGCGTGTCAGTACAGGAGACAACTCAGGCGCACAATACCTCAACAATCTTGCTGGTATGCCATCAGGACCACTGGCCTTGTTCGTCCAGACTGCGAAGGCTCTACGGACCTCTTTATTGTGCACTGTGATCTCAGACATCAAAGAATCACAGTGAGGTAAGGTGGGTGGATATTTCGAGCCAGCGTCTATACGAGTTGCTCGCAAACAGATCGGCAAATAAATTTGCTTTCTCTGCCGCGGTGTGGGCAAGCGACCCATCAGGTTTCTGCATTGGAGGTGAGGGACGGCAGAAGTTGGATTCGACTGATTTCGAAAGGACCAGAACTGCTTACTACCCGGTGGGTGTGATGCAAGCTTTGCCCCAATACGGCTAATATGGTCGAACCTAGCTTTTCGTAGCACCCGTTTGCAATACCTGGCGGCGGCATTATATGCTCTCTTCTTTGCTCGCACTCTTCTCGCTCGCACTCTTCTCGCTCGCACTTTTCGATCACGAGCTTTTACCCAAGCTTGGTAAGCGGACTGTTTACGAGCCTCAGCTCGAGCACAGTCCGCATTGAACCAAGGTTGGGCTTTATAACCGAGCGGGATATCGGAGAAAGGAATGAAATATTCCATTCCTGCCGGATTACAGCTGTGATCGCATCAGCGACGTATGAGGGTCTTCCGAAGAAACACATTTGCCGCCACGGGTATGAAGCAAAGAAAGCACGCATCTCGTCCCAA